>JAHDVE020005298.1:0-310450 GCA_022606495.2 Halesus radiatus | reverse complement strand
ACATTCTATTTACAACTCATAGGACCAGCTGAGGACTGACCTGATGTCCAGGATGTTCTCCATGTGATCCGTTGTCTTCTTGGCGTGTTCCAGAGCAGCGGCACTGGTCAGAGCATTAGTCAACATCTCGGCGTAGATGGTGTCGGTCTTTTCTCTAATCTTGTTTTTGTTAACGGCGGTGAGGATCTCTTTTCGGACCTTGGTCATGTCGTTAGTGGACACAAAGGTGAGTTTGATATAAGTTTGCTTCAGCCCGGATAAATGATTGGCCTGAAAAACAAAAACACGATCTATGAGATTATCCTATAAAAAAGTAAGAATGTTTTCTGTGGTGTGAAAACCTCGGTGCAATATAAATATATATGTTTTACAGTAACTCCACACAGGAGGCCTTGAGGGAAATAATTTCCCTCAAGGCATATATCATCTTTTAGAGGATAGGAAGGAGTGAACTTGGGTCTTGAAGAGACCCATGTTGTAGGATGGAGGAAACAGAGGCCGGCAGATTATTCCACAGCCGAGCTGTTGAACACAAGAATGAGTCGGAAAAGCGACCCGTTCTCATGTGACAAATGTCAACCGTGTGCAAATGTTGGGCGCGCGTTCGGCATGTTTCCCGACTATGCACCGGTGCAGAAGGGATCAATGACGCTAGTTCCTCAGAGAATCTTCCATTAAAATACCGGTAGAACAAGGACAGCATTCCCACCTGACGTCTGTGTTCCAAAGATTGCAATCCGTTTGTTAAGATAGGCGAATCTATCAAACGGACGGCCCGTTTCTGCACAGTCAAGGGTTTTTTTCAGATATTTTGGGGCTCCCAATCAGAGGTGGCTGCTAAATTCTACAGTGGGGTGCACTTGCGATTTGTGAGGGTCAGCAGTTGTGTACTGTTAAAATATCTGCGGGCTCTATACAATACCCCCAGCTTCCGAGAGGCTAACTTTACTCTGGCTTCGATGGAGCCTCCATATCTGAGCTGGTCACTTAAGGTTACACCAAGCATATCAATGGAGGACTTGTTGGGAAGATTGCTTCCATTAGAATTGAGACTAAATTATCATTTCGATACCCTTTTAGACGTAATCGGAGATGATTTGGTCTTTGAAACATTAAATTCGACGAGGTTAACCTCTTGAACACCGGAGCATAATTATCAGAATGACTTAGAATACCGGCTGAAAATTAGTGGAGTGCGTGAAAATTACCTTGATGAGTTTAACTCAAATATCGGAATAAAAAGGAAGTTTTCTGTTTACCAGATAATATATCTTATTTTTCATATATATTTCATATTTATATCGTAAAACAGCATCTAAAGTGTTTTTAGCACAAGCGATGGTGATTTTTCTTTCATACAGTTATCAAAGTATTAAGGTTAAAATTAAATCACAAAAAATTCAGGCCAGGATGGTACTGATCCGCTTGTCAGTGAGCAATCGGTAGTTGTGGTACAATTCAATATTTCGCACCGGTGTTCGACAGGTTAAAAGAAGCACCGGAAGAAAACAAATCTAAAGCTTACCAAATCCAAGTCCTCTTTTTCAACTGTCTCTATTTTGGCAATGACTCCGGCGAACTTCTTAGTGAGGAACATGATGACTTCTTGTTCGCATTGTTTCCTGGCGTTGATGAGAAAGTATGGCTGGAAGGCCAGGGACACCTTGAACCGGGAGCCGTCCATTTCAATGAAGAAGTAATCGATGGCTGCAATCAGTCTTCTGTCTTCATCGAGGATCTCCGTCTATCAATAAGCAAATAATTCAATTGGACTTCGAATTATCGAGTAAAACGTTGTTATATTATATTTAACTAAACTCTTTATATATTTACCGTGTGCATGTTGAGTAGAAAGCCAGTCCTTTCGCGATGGTCGCGTAGTCTCTCGAAGCCATATTTAGAATCTATTTTATCGTTCTCGATTGCTATTCTAATTCTTGATTCCGAAGTATCCTCCCTGTAAAAGTATACGTTGGTTCTTAGTTATTACCGGTGTTAATCCAAAGTAGAGAGACATTTCTCATCGTAAATAAACTCACCGATACGCAGAAGAAAATCCATCACCTTTTGAAGATTCACCTTTATCGGAGCGATATTTACCAGTATTTTGTTTCCACACCATTATTAACGTTAACGAATTCACATAAATAATTTCAGACTTGAGTTTTCGACGAGCGAAAAACTTTAATCGAATATCAGAAAACAGAAAACAAAAACTAACAAACGTCAAATTTAAGCGCCAATTTGAATGTCATAGATCAAATTGTTTATTATGTTCACGTTGACAGAATTGCTATGGAATAGTGATGGGCATCATCGGTATAATGATTTGTTTATATTATTGTACTAGCAACATTATACTGTGATTATTTCGTGGGATTATGTACTATTCCTTTGCCAATTTTGCCTCTGTTATCAAAGAATTTGAATTCATTTCACCACAGGTATAATGTACAACACATTTATTTAAATATATTCAAAAAAGTTTCATAGAAGCACGATAATGCGTAAGCGTGATGCCCCGACTACACGATCGGCCAACGTCTCAACCCGAACTCGTTTCGGAGTTGGGACGTTGGCCGATCGTATAGTGACTGACTATAAATCGGACAACTACAAGATCGGCCAACATTCCAAATACGAAATCCAAACTAGTGATGGCATTTTACCAAAAAAATCTATCGATCTACCGATATTTACAGAAAGTCTACCGAAATTTATAATATATTTTATTAATTTATTTATTTATTAACGCCCCAATGGGCTTTTACAAATTTTAACAATTAAATGATTTTGTGCACAGAAAGAAATATAAGGAAACAAAAAAAATATGATACATAGTTGGTGAAACATATTTATGATATACTCGTATATGTATGTATAATAATGTACAAGTGCATGACACAGAAAAGTTATAAAGGGGTAGGTTTTTAATTTGCACAAACTTTTTTTTTTCATAAAAATAGTAATAACCTAATCTAGATGATATGTAATACACAGGTGCATAATATAATCTAATATAAGTGCATTACATTGAGAAAAAAATCTACGTGTTTTTATGTTTCGGATGATGTAAAAATGTATGAAATTCCATAATACATAATATAGGACATGATACTCGTACATAGAAAGAAAAAAAGAGGAATAAGTTTTTGGATTGTAGATAAGTACAAAGATAATATAAAAAAAATTGAACAAAGCTCTTATGCGATGCTCTTATGATTGTTGAACCATAAAACTATCATTTAGGTATCATTTAAATATGGATAAACTTATATTAAATATATATTTAACTGTAAGATTATGCAGTCGTTAATATTGGATATTTCTTTGTATAGTTTAATATCATGGGCAGAAACCAGAATTTGTACATCGTCGAAACAAGTTATGATGTCATTAATGAATATTAGGAATATAATGGGACCGAGATGACTTCCTTGCGGCAGACCACTAGTTGCAATAACCCTTTAGGTGCCACCGAACGATATATCGTTCCGATACATTATTGTACTTGAATTCCACAGAACGATATACAGGGTGTATCGGCACGTACCCGACAAACTTTAACCAGCGATTCCTGAGCATATTTGGAGTAAAAAATGTTATGGCCACTTTTCTGTCCGGTAACTTTTTTTTTCTATAAAAAATTATTATTCATATTTTCACCACACGTCACCACTGTTTTATCTTTTGTCAAAGTGTGAAAGCAACGTCGCAAATCAACACGCGTTTCAAACGCGAACACGTCAAGAATGCATGGGTGAATTAATGTTGCCAGATTGCTAAATTTAATAATTATAAAATTTTATTTTATTTAAAACTTCGTATTTTTTTTAAAAACTCGACAAAAAATTACCACTATAATTTTAAAAAAATATTCTTAACCATACGCCATTTCGCAGAAGGCTCGTACACACCCTTTTTTATTCTGAATTTTGACATGGCCCGACTCACGAAGGTACCAATTTGATTCACACGATTTTGCCATGTCATCCATTCCCGACTTATAATTATATTATAACTCCTTTCATCGTTCAGTGGAAGATACTCTCGCCCTGGTGAAAGATCATAATTCAGAATTGAAACGTTGCTTGAAATGACTAGCCGTATTTGGTGACCAGATCTGAATAGCCAGGTACTTCCTCACCTTCCACTCCTTCCCTTAGCCATACAACTTACCCCAATTCAACATAATAATTGTGTAGGTACTCGTATATCGGATTTTGGTAGCTGTTATTGTGAGATACAAATATCGATATTAAAAATAATAATCAAATGTATGTTCCTCTTTTAAATTAATGCGTTTACTCATAAACTCCACTCCGTTGAATGTGCGAATAAATTTCAATTGAAAGCAAGTGCTCAGATCAATAAAGCCATAGCATAATAGCATTGAAAGCAGGTGCTCAAATCAATAAAGCCATAGAATAATAAAAATAGAAACATTTAATTTGTTCAATGAAACATTTACTTTGTAATGTGACATTATAGTTTAAATTAAATAATAACTTTATGGTGATTACAAAGTCATTATTTAATATAAAGAAACATTTGTCACAGTTTTATAATACCATCAGAAGGCGAAACAGCTGTCACGCGTAATAATAATTACAACTAGCAGAACTTGTTTATAAATAAACTGTTTTTTGTAGATTTAATAATAATACTGTTAAAAATAATAAATTTATTAAAATTGAAATGGAATTCTCCAAACTAAATTTAAATCAAATAAATTTATTGTGAAGGTTCAAAGTACTGTACTGTAATATTGTATTTAATAATACTTGGAAATATTTTAATAATTTTTACGTGTAATGGAATTAATTATTTTTTGAAGTCAAATTAAAGTGATTAAAAACCCATCTGGCAACATTTTATTCGAGTTCGTTGAATAATATTCTTACGAATTGGGGGGCTTTTTAGCTCGTTCAGCGGCAGCATTCGTCTCATTTTTTACTATTATTATTTAGTGTGTAGGAAAGAGCCAAGACGCTTTTCGACACACTTGCTAATAACAGCTGTTTTTTACACAAACATGCCTTCAATAATATTCTTACGTATTGGGGGGCTTTTTAGCTCGTTCAGCGGCAGCATTTGTCTCATTTTTTACTATTATTATTTAGTGTGTAGGAAAGAGCCAAGACGCTTTTCGACACACTTGCTAATAACAGCTGTGAGCTTGTGAGAATTTTACCAAATAAATAATAAATGAAAATGCGGACATGTAGGTTATGTAATATTTTTTATTGGAGCATTTGTTCGAAATGACTGCCATTATTTTCAATGCAAGCGTGCAGTCTTGTTATATTTTGAATATTTAAGTTTACAGGATTTACTTTCATTTCTGCAGCGGCCCCCATCACTCGTTCGAGCACTCCTGTTTTAGTGAACTGTGCTTCATCGGTAAACAATATGTTTTTCATGAAGTCTGCATCCCTCATGACATTATGCAGCATTCTTCTGCAGTATACGACTCTGGAAAAGTTATCATTCTCCAGGAGGCCTTGGCAGCGCCTGTAGTGGAAAGGTTTGAGCCCGTGCTTCTTCAGAACTCTTCACACCGCCATGTGTTCCCTGTGTCCTATCATCAGAGCGATCCGACGCACGGACAGCGTAGGATCTTCGGTGATCAAGTTGAGGATTCTCTGCTCAACTGCCACAGGAACAATATTGTGTCCTCCGCCGGCGCCTTCAATCCGTCCGATGCCATTGTCACGCAGTCGTTGATACATCTGAAACAAAACAACTTTTATTATTCAGCTCAGTAGTAAATGTCAAATAAATGGACGTGGGCTTTTGCACTCATTTTATTTTTAAATAACACTTATTTTAGGCACATATTAGAAAACTTAGGTTTTCTCTTCATTTATTTCATTTTTTTACAGTTAAATAGTACACAGTGTTTTAATTCATATTTTTCTTAACTAGGAATGGTTGATATCTTAGATTCACAGGGATGAAATTGAATTGTAAGTCATTTAAATAATCACATGGTGAGAAAGGGAGTGAATTTAATTGCAGTGAATGATGCATTTATAAGATATTAAAATTAAACTTTTTAGAACGCCGTTTCGTGACCATTGATTACAAATCACCTAAAGTTCGATTTGCATTTTTAAAGTTGGTAGCCACTTGTTATGTTTTTAATGTCCCAATGATTAAATTTCAAAACAGCTTTTTGGCATTATCAATGAATGTAAATAGTTTCAATATACAAATGATTTACAAACCTGGACAAAGGTGGTGTGGTGTGGGACGAATCTTTCAGGAAACCTCATCCGATACTCTCTCACGGCTGCTCGTGAATTCCCATTGCAAAGTCCATAAACAAACACAATATCTGCTTGGTCGGCAGGTGAATAATTGAGAGGCATATTTCAACAGTAAAAAAACTTCAAAACTTAGATAACAAAACAACAACGAAAGTAGGTAAAGGTTGTGACAAGCGAACTTCCAAAACAACACTGAACACTGACATTAGACGGCTAGCGGGAACGACACAGGACTTGATATGCGTGAAAGAGATAGCAGCAGTGCGGCGTTGCCGTTTATTTCACCCCTATTCTGTGGACAGTGAGGGAGTGTGGAGATTTTATTTATTTTTTATTTTTTATAGAAAAAAAAGTTACCGGACAGAAAAGTGGCCTTAACATTTTTTACTCCAAATATGCTCAGGAATCGCTGGTTAAAGTTTGTCGGGTACGTGCCGATACACCCTGTATAGCTCGAGCCATAAAATTCGTCAGGTGTTACCCAAGGTTCTAAAATTATGTTACATTATTGAAAACATGTGTGTAAAAATAAAAGAAATCAAAATAAATAAAAAAATGTAATATTCATGGATTGTCGACACTTCTCCAGCATTTTTAAAAATTACATGCGGCACCTAAAGGGTTAAATACCGTAATAATATTATTGACACAATGGATTTCTCATTTGGTACTCATAATACAGGAAATAAATAATATTTAGCTATTACGTATTCATTATCAAACCACCCGTCCTTTGTTTCTTGAACTTCACAATAAAAAAATAGCTTTTTACATGTTTTTGTTTCTCAAAATGTAAAAAAAAATATGACGAATTTTAATTTCATAGTACCTACCGCTTGTTGATAGCTATTGCTCCTGTTTTATCTCCTTATTTTATTTTTACGCACAGACTTAGTCAGATTGCAGCGAAAAATATATAAAAACTAGCCCCGATTATACATCAGATTACATTTGAGATGATTTTTCATGAAAAACGGCGATATACAATTTATCCAATTATTATTATCATTATCATAATATGTATAATGCATATTTGGGCATTTATTTGGTGGTCAGTTGCATATTTAAGTCTTTGTTAGTGATTATAGACATAGTTCAATGATGTTTTATTCTTCGCGTAGTACATCCGCTAGGATCTCCTGCCGAACTCGTACTGAACGGCTAATGTGTGAAATTTCCATGGTCTATATATATCATCATAGTAGCTTTAAGGTAAAAAAAAATGTCTTCATTGAAAGCTCAATTTCATTGGCTCAGATCAGGGCTGTATATCTACGGTCTGACCTTGAAACTCATTAAAAGACACGGAAATCTCTATGGTCTATTTGACGTCATAGTAGCCTTTTCGCTTAGATAAAAACTGTCGTGGCTGAAAGCTCAATTTCATTGGCTCAGAGCTAGTAGTTTGATGTCTCCCTCTCTACCGTAAGCGACTCGTATAAAAGAGAGGCTATGCGCAAGGAAATGACGAGGACGCCATTAGACAAAAGCTGTCAAACGTTCATATCGAGAACTAGTAAATATGCATATTTTGAATTTGAAATATCTTTTGTCCAAAATGTTACTTAAAATTACAAAGTCGTGTTGTGTCAGACGCTGCGCAGAGAGATATTCCACTCGACATAGGTATCCGACTCACGTAAGTTCAAAAGAGAGTCATTTTCCTGGATAAACGGTAAATGGCTCGTTGGAAAAGTTCGTTTTGCCAACGCTTTCTTCCCGGCTTCGGAAAATATCAACGCTAATGAAAATAACACCAGCGATTGTGAGGAAAATACAGGTGTGAATTTTTCTTTATTTGTTTATACAATTTTTCTTGTGTTTAACTCCCCACAGTACTTCATTGGCTAATAATTGAATTAATATTATTTTTAGAGCCTACCCGTGTTCCGACAGTCTGGAGTACGTATTTTGGTGACCATATTTACATCAAGCAAGGTATAAATCTCTATTGCATCGGCCTTCCTAATTCATTTAATGACATAACCTGCATTTTCTACGATGTAGAAATACATTGCTGACGAAATGAAGCTCTTCAAAGATGACAGAAATGATTGCAAAATGTTAATGGACCGGTAATAATATTCTATGTTTTGCCCACGAACTTTTGTTAGTGGGTTAAATATATTAATTTCAGGCCAAAATGTCTTCCCAGGGTCCATCTGTTAGTGCCAAAGAGGTTCTAGAAGATCTGCTTTATGTTATTTGAAAGGGAATAATATTCTATGTTTTGTTCACGAACTTTTGTTAATGTGTTAAATATATTTATTTCAGAGTAAAATGCCTTCCCAGGGCCCAGCGGAATGTCTGTTGGTGCCAAAACAATTCTAGAAGTTTATGAAGGTATACTTTTTTTTTTTTTTTTTGATTTTACGGATTCTTTCGTAATCCTCTAACTAGCTGGGGCTTATACAAATACCCCTCATGTGTTCTGGCTAACTAGTACTACGGCGCTTTGGCCTTATTACTATTACCATCTGATGGTTTATTTAAGTTGACTGAATTTATTAATTACATTTCATGATTTTTAGGGAAAAGATCTTAACTGGATAAAAAACCCTAAACAAAAACTGGGAAAGACAAACATTTAGTTCTGAACTATTTACTGTTGTTTACTTTTAATTTTACTGAAGTTAAATATTTCATTATTTCAATACTTTACATTTCAGGTATTTCAATACTTTACATTTCATTGTATTTCATCATATTTCATTTTTTCCGGTGGTAGTCCTCTTCTTTTGATGTAGTCCTCGTCTTCTATTGTCCTAGTCCGGGGGGACGGGATCGCGCCGGACCCAAGCCGGGGGTGCCCGCACGGGGGTACCCGCGTGGGGGGTACCCGCGCTGGGGGTGCCCGTGCTCGTGACGGGGGTGCCCAAATCGGGGGTGCCCGCGCGTGGGCCGGGGCCGGATGGCGCGTCGGAGTCTGTGTCGTCATCGGTGCCGGAGTCCTCGTAGAGCTCTAGGATAATGTGCTTCGGCATTTTGTGCTTGTAGCGGAACGGGAGATCGTCAGGTGAATTGTAGGCGCCCAGTTCTTTCACAAGTGGATTTTCGGGATTTATGGTGTTGTAAAATCTCGTTGTCAGCTTGTGGGAGTATTCTTCGAGTGTGGGAATTTCCTGTTGTTCTTGTAGGTTCTTGAGGTTTGTGTACATAGGTGTGTTGTACGTGATCTTAATACATTTGTTTTGAAGAATTTGAATGTTCTTGTATGTAGATTTGGAAATGTTGCTCCACACTGGAATGGAGTACATGAGAACTGGACGGATTTGGCTCTGGTATAGGAGGAGCTTCTTCTTCTCAGCTAGTGGGCTTTTCCGGTTGAAGATGGGGCTGATTGCTCCTATCACTTACTGCGTTTTGCTTCTGGCGTTTGCGATGTGTGCTTTCCAGTTTAAGCGGCTGTCCATGGTGAGGCCTAGGTATTTTACTTCGGGCTTCCAATCTAGTCGTATTCCGCTCATGGTGATTTTCTCTTTGGGTGTTTTGTGTTTCAGCCTACGCGTGAAGGTTATGGCTTCAGTTTTGGCTTCGTTTAGTTTGAGGCGCCATTTTTTGTAGTAGTCTCCGATCGTGTTGAGACCCTCTTGAAGGTATTTCACGGCCAACCTGGGCGCTAAGGATGAAGCGTATAGGCCCATGTCGTCGGCGTAGGTAGCTTTTTGGCACCGGGTGAGTGAGGGGACGTCATAGGTGTAGAGATTGAAGAGGTGGGGCCCGAGTAAACTTCCTTGTGGCACGCCTTTGGGTACTTCTCGTGTTGTTGATATGGTCTCCCTCACTTTGACGGTGAAGGTTCGGTTTTTCAGGTAGGCTTGAATTATTCGGATGATGTACGTAGGTGTTTTGGTGACGTACATTTTGTGGATCAGTCCATCCATCCAGACGGTGTCGAATGCTTTTTCAAGGTCTAGTAGTGCCATGGTGGTGTATTGGTTGAGGTTGAAGGCTCTTGAGATGTGCTCCGTGACGCGTGTGAGTTGATGGACTGTCGAATGTTTCTTTCTGAAGCCGAACTGTTAGTCTGGTAGAGTCTTGTTGTTGTTGTGGTGAGGGAGATACCGGTTGAGGATGACTTGCTCGAGTACCTTGCTGAGCGTGGGCAACAAGCTGATGGGGCGGTATGAAGTCGGATTCGATCGATTTTTTTTCGCTTTGTGGAATGGTAGTACGCAGGCGTTTTTCCAAGAGGCGGGAAAATGACCCAGTAGTAGGCAGGCGTTGAAGATCTTCGTTAGGTAGATGGTTGTGCTCTCTGTGGAAGGTGTTTGAGGAGCACGTTGGTGATTTGGTCTTCCCCCGGTGCCTTGTTTGGTTTGAGGTACCTTATGATGTGGGCCACTTCTTTTGGCGAGGCGAGTCTGATGTCCTCCACGTCTGTTTGGGGGAGTAGAATCAGTTCTGCTAGTGTGCTATCTACCATGCTGGTTACTACCGGGTCGCTCATTCCGTCCGTTGTGGCGTAAGCTTTTTCGAATCCGTCGGCCAAGGTGTTGGATTTTTCTTCGTCTGAGAGTGCCAGGTTTGAGGAGTTGATTTGTTGGAGGGGCGGGATGCTGTTGTCTTGATAGCGCAGGGCCTTTGCCATTTTCCAGAGTGAGTTGTCCTGAGTGGTGAGAGATGTTATTTTTTCAGACCACAGAGTATTTATCAACTTCGCAATCTCTTCCTTGATTTCTCTGCCCAGAGCGTTGACTGCTACCTTGAAGCAGCTTTCCCGGGTGTTTTGGTGGATTCGGCGGAGTCTATTTTTCTCTGTGATCAGGAATTTGATGTGCGGTGTGAGCTTCACGGTGAAGGGTTGGATTTTCTTCACGGGGATGCACTTATCGCGGGTTGTTTGGATAATTTTCGTCAGCGAGTTGACCGCTTCGTCAATGTGCGCCGGCGTAGTGAGAGTCTCAGATGTTAGGTAGATTTGCTCGCTGATCCCCTCCTTGAAGATTTTCCAGTCGGCTTTTTGGAGATCGAGTTGAGTCCTGGTTGTTCTCGTGATGTTACCGCCGATTGTGAAGCTCACCGGAAAATGGTCGGATGATAGTTTGTCTAGTGTCATCAGCGGAGATATAGATGGTATGTTTTTTATCAGCGCAATATCGAGAGTGCTCGGGTATTTAATTCTCGGGTTGTATAGAGTCGGCTTGTCCGGTGCGAGCACTACGTAGTCGTGATTCTCGAGGTGTTTGAAGAGAATATTTCCGTTTTTATTGGCTCTGAAGTTATTCCAATGTCGATGTTTGGAGTTTAAATCACCTCCTACGAGTACTCTTGTACCTAGCGCGAGTAACTTGTTGAGGTCGCCTCTCGTGATATTCGCTGAGTTCGACGGGCAGTATGCCGAGATGATTGTAGTCGGTAGGTGGTTTATCTCCACTCTGATGACAGTAGCTTCCATGTTTTCCTTTACAGGTGTTGGTAATCTCGTTATCTGGAGTCCTTGACGTGTTAGGATGGCTGTTCCGCCCGCTGCGCGTGCCTTTCTATCCTCAGGTGGTGCTCTGTCGTTTCTGTAGACGTCGTAGCCTGGCACTCTGAGTCTGGTTTTTTCGGAGAGGTGAGTTTCGCTGAGAAGAATGATGTCGATCTCGAGACTGTTGGTCAGGTCTAGCAGCTCGTCGGTTTTGTTCTGGATGCTGCGTGCGTTCCACATGAGTATCTTCAGCACGGATGCGTCCTTATCCATTGATGGTGTCGTTGAGGAGCTCCATGAGGATGATTAGCTTCTCTGCTTTGGATTTGCAGGAAGCCAGTCTACTCCGCACTCGGATGAGGCCGTGAAGCAGAGCCATGATGTCGTCGTCATCAGTGGCGCTGTTGGTGGTTGGTTCCGGTCTGGTGTACTTCGGTTCGGGTCGATGGCGTGGTTCGGCTGGTGGGGGGGTCGGGGTGGTGCCGCTGGCGACGTTGGCCCAGGATCGCCGGCCGTCAACTCTGGCGGCGGATGGTGGGGGTTGTGCCTCTGATGCCCTGTACAGAGGTGTGGTGTGGCGCGTCGTTGTTCTGCGCTGGAGGGCCGAGACGTATTGAACCCTCTTGGGGCACTCTCTGTAGTTGGCCGGGTGTGGATCTCCGCAGTTGCAGCATGCGGCGGGCTCGTCCCTGGTCTTCTTGGGGCACTCGGATGATGCGTGCTCCAGTAGGCATTTCACGCATCGTGCCGCGTGAGAGCAGTTGCTTGAGCCATGGCCGAACCCCTGGCATCGGTAGCACTGGGTGCCGTGCTGCAGGTGTTTGCTGCGGTATTTCTGCAGCCTGATCCTGCAGTGGCACAGGTATAAGATGGAGGCCCTCAGCCTCCCCATGTCCACTTCCTGCGGGCTGCGGGCTGGGGCATCTCGACCTTGTTTGCTAGCGGGTTGGAGGGAAAGGTGACGATGATATGTCCCGTCTTGGTCCTTCTTGTGAATTTTAAGGAATCGGCGTTAGGCAGGAGGCGATACAGTGCCGACTGCCTTCAGTGGAGGGCTCGATCTGTTGTTGAGTGCGGGTGGTGCCACTCTAAAAGAAGAAAAAAAAACAGATTAGATTAGGTGTGTGGGTTGCCTTAAAAAAGGCAGTTTTGCGGGCGGAGCCCACAGGCCGGAAGAGAAATTTCGGTCACCGAAATGACGCGGTACCGTGTTGCCGCCACTTCACGAGCAGGGCAACAGTACACGTCCTAGTCAGTAGACCGACTCAACTCGTCATGCAGTGACTCATCTATCATCATTGTTTTTTTTTTTTTTTTTTTTTTAATTTTTTTTTATGAAGGTATACTCGTACATACATCTGTTTTATATTACTCTGCATTTTGTTCATCTGATGGCAAGCCATGTTATGATCAAGTGAATTAAATACTTGAGTCGGGCCATGTCAGAAGTCAGAATAACAAAAGAGAATGTATGAGATGATGTATGAATGTGAATGAAGCAAGAAGTGTACGCCAAAATCTAATGCCTATCCCGGCAGTGAATTTAATAAGGATGTCTCCAGTTTTTTGTTTGATCATCACCTTTTGTTATGAATAATGTATTCATTATCCCCAAATATTGTCTTTTTCTAGGTTAGAGGAAGAGCATTTTGAGCACCATAGAAAAATACAAATCATCGGCAATCTGGATGAAAATAGGTGTCGTGTAATTACCACTTTACTCCCAGAAAGAAGAAGCTGCGTTCAAGTCAACTACGATATGTCCAAACCAAAACTTGTAGTTTAAAGGAACGTCTTGCTATGGCAACTCGCTATAGAGATAGAACCTGCTTGGAAGATTCTCTTTCAATCCCGTTCTCTCTAGATTCATTTTGTCACAGTTAAAGCTTAGCCCACGCCAAAAAGGTCATTGTTATAGATTTTTGATAAAAAAATTATCGGAAGCTATCCGAGGTTGTGATGAATGCATATCATCTTGCATTGGTGATCCTTGAATCCCATGAATTCGTTTATATTATCTCGCGAATACTCGAGATACGTCACAGAAAGAAACGCTCTAAAAATTTATTATGTCGTCGAGTATGTACTAAATCATAATTGCGAAAATATACAGCTTCTGCCTATTATTAACACATTGACTGCTGACAACGCGGCTCAGGCTTTCATACAAAACAAATGTGTGCAGTGTCTTTGGCTCATTTGACACTCTCTCATTTATAAAGCACGGTTCACATAGGACAGGTCAAGACTGATATTTTATGACTAGTAATTTCTACTTTTATTAGTTTATTTTATATTAAAGGTACATACTTACAATAAAAAAAAATTAGTTGTTAAAGGTAAAATATTTCAGCAGTGAATGTGTTAAAAGAACTCTTTTTAAATATGTATGTTTTCATTGGATTAATAATTGTCAGTGGCATAAAATAAATTGACAGAAGTAATTATAAAATTCACTGTGCCCTTCATAAATAATGATTGGTGTTCAAACATTGATAAAAATTTATGTGGCAAAGACAAAAAGACCATATAAGGACCTGACTCCATAAGTAAAATGATCGTACTATGGGTGTTTAAAATATGCCAAATGAAGGAAGAAATGGTCATATTAATGCGTTTTTTTTATGATTTGTCTAGTTCTTTTTTTACTACTTACTCGACATCATAATGTATATCTTTCAACACCTCTAAAATGAATGTTTTCATTTCTTTACTGAATATGTTTTTTATTATTAAATAAAGCGAACACTTTGTTTTAAACCACTAATCTATTTTTAAATTATCACCTGCCGGTTTCGCTTATCACAAGCTTCATCAGGGTTTTAAGATTTACCCCGATGGAGCTTGAGATAAGCGAAACCGGTTGATGATAATTTAAAAACAAATTAGTTCTTTGAAACAAAGTGTTTGCGTTATTTAATGAATATGTCAAAACACAAAGTAAATTGCTTTCTACAAAAATATATTTTTTTTGTATTAAATGGGAAAGCATATAATGTCCTCCACGCTATGAGTTCGTCTGTCTTGTGGAGGACAAGGTTAGTTTTGTGCTTATATATTCTTGTACATATTTCTGTGCTGGTGCAATCGGAGCAGTCTGCTCCTGGCGAGGTTCACTCTTGCCAAATTTACGACTTGGGGTCACATTGGAATGCTCATATCTCCGGACCTATGTCACCGATTTGACAACTTTTTTAGATTTTGTGGGAAGAATGATGGCTTGATCGTTATTCGGTGGAAAAATCAAACCATAAAGAAATTCTTGAAAAAATTGTCAATCTTATGGAGATATTTACTACTTGGGGTCGCATTGGAATGCTCATATCTCCGGACCTATGCCACCGATTCGACAACTTTTTTGGATATTGTGGTAAGAATGATGGCTTGATTCGGAGAAAAAATCAAACCATTACGAAATTCTTGAAAAAATTGTCAATCTTATGGAGAAATTTACTACTTGGGGTCGCATTGGAATGCTCATATATCCGGCCCTATGGCACCGATTTGACAACTTTTTTGGATTTTGTTGTAAGAATAATGGCTTGATCGTTATTCGGTGGAAACATCAAACCATAACGAAATTCTTGAAAAAAATATCAATCTTATGGAGAAATTTACTACATGGGGTGAAATTGGAATGCTCATATCTCCGGACCTATGGAACCGATTCGACAACTTTTTTAGATTTTGTGGTAAGAATGATGGCTTGATCGTAATTCGGTGAAAAATAGCTTACCACTTGGGGTCGCATTTGAATGATCATATCTCCGGACCTATGACACCAATTCGACAATTTTTTTAGATTTTGAGGTTAGAATGATAGCTTGATCGTTATTCGGTGAAAAAATCAAACGATAACGAAATTCATGAAAAAATTGTCAATCTTATGGAGATATTGACGACTTGGGGTCGCATTGGAATGCTCATATATCCGGACCTACGGCACCGATTGAACAACTTTTTTGGATTTTGCGGTAAGAATGATGGCTTGATCGTTATTCGGTTAAAAAGTCAAACCATAACGAAATTCTTGAAAAAATTGTTAATCTTATAGAGATATTTACTACTTGGGGTCGCATTGGAATGATGGCTTGATCGTTATTCGGTAAAAAAAATCAAACCATAACGAAATTCATGAAAAAATGTCAATCTTATGGAGATATTGACGACTTGGGGTCGCATTGGAATGCTCATATATCCGGACCTACGGCACCGATTGAACAACTTTTTTGGATTTTGCGGTAAGAATTATGGCTTGATCGTTATTCGGTGAAAAAATCAAACCATAACGAAATTCATGAAAAAATTGTCAATCTTATGGAGATATTGACGACTTGGGGTCGCATTGGAATGCTCATATATCCGGACCTACCGCACCGATTGAACAACTTTTTTGGATTTTGCGGTAAGAATGATGGCTTGATCCGTTATTCGGTGAAAAAATCAAACCATAACGAAATTCTTGAAAAAAATATCAATTTTATGGAGATATTTACTACTTGGGGTCGCATTTGAATGGTCATATCTCCGGACCTATGGTACCGATTCCAATACTTTTTAGGATATTGTGGTAAGAATGATGGCTTGATCGTTATTCAGTGAAAAAGTCAAACCATAACGAAATTCTTGAAAAAATTGTTAATCTTATAGAGATATTTACTACTTGGGGTCGCATTGGAATGATGGCTTGATCGTTATTCGGTAAAAAAAATCAAACCATAACGAAATTCTTGAAAAGATGTCAATCTTATGGAGATATTTACGACTTGGGGTCGCATTGGAATGCTCATATATCCGGACCTACGGCACCGATTCAACAACTTTTTTGGATTTTGTGGTAAGAATGATGGCTTGATCGTTATTCGGTGAAAAAATCAAACCATAATGAAATTCATCAAAAAATTGTCAATCTTATGGAGAAATTTACGACCTGAACAACTTTTTTGGATTTTGGTGTAAGAATGACGGCTTGGTGAAAAACTAGAACCATAATGAAATTCTTGAAAAAATTAAATTCATGAAAAAATTGTCTTTCTTATGGAGATATTTACGACTTGGGGTCGCATTGGAATGCTCATACATCCGGACCTACGGCACCGATACAACAACTTTTTATGATTTTGTGGTAAGAATGATGGCTTGATCGTTATTCGGTGAAAAAATCAAACCATAACGAAATTCTTGAAAAAAATGTCAATCTTATGGAGATATTTACTACTTGAGGTCTCATTGGAATGATGGCTTGATCGTTATTCGGTGAAAAAATAGAACCATAATGAAATTCTTAGAAAAAAATATCAATCTTATGGAGAAATTTACTACATGGGGTGAAATTGGAATGCTCATATCTCCGGACCTATGGCACCGATTCCAATACTTTTTAGGATATTGTGGTAAGAATGATGGCTTGATCGTTATTCAGTGAAAAACTCAAACCATAACGAAATTCTTGAAAAAATTGTTAATCTTATAGAGATATTTACTACTTGGGGTCGCATTGGAATGATGGCTCGATCGTTATTCGGTAAAAAAAATCAAACCATAACGAAATTCTTGAAAAAATGTCAATCTTATGGAGATATTTACGATTTGGGGTCGCATTGGAATGCTCATATATCCGGACCTACCGCACCGATTCAACAACTTTTTTGGATTTTGTGGTAAGAATGATGGCTTGATCGTTATTCGGTGAAAAAATCAAACCATAATGAAATTCATGAAAAAATTGACAATCTTATGGAGATATTGACGACTTGGGGTCGCATTGGAATGCTCATATATCCGGACCTACGGCACCGATTGAACAACTTTTTTGGATTTTGCGGTAAGAATGATGGCTTGATCGTTATTCGGTTAAAAAATCAAACCATAACGAAATTCTTGAAAAAAATATCAATTTTATGGAGATATTTACTACTTGGGTTCGCATTTGAATGGTCATATCTCCGGACCTATGGTACCGATTCCAAGACTTTTTAGGATATTGTGGTAAGAATGATGGCTTGATCGTTATTCAGTGAAAAAGTCAAACCATAACGAAATTCTTGAAAAAATTGTTAATCTTATAGAGATATTTACTACTTGGGGTCGCATTGGAATGATGGCTTGATCGTTATTCGGTGAAAAAATTAAACCATAATGAAATTCATGAAAAAATTGTCAATCTTATGGAGAAATTTACGGCTTGAACAACTTTTTTGGATTTTGGTGTAAGAATGACGGCTTGGTGAAAAACTAGAACCATAACGAAATTCTTGAAAAAATTAAATTCATGAAAAAATTGTCATTCTTATGGAGATATTTACGACTTGGGGTCGAATTGGAATGCTCACATCTCCGGACCTATGGAACGAGTCGACAACTTTTTTGGATTTCGTGGTAAGAATGATGGCTTGAACGTTATTCGGTGAAAAAATCAAACCATAACGAAATTGTAGAAAAAAATATCAATCTTATGGAGATATTTACCACTTGGGGTCGCATTTGAATGATCATATCTCCGGACCTATGACACCAATTCGACAATTTTTTTAGATTTTGAGGTTAGAATGATAGCTTCATCGTTATTCGGTGAAAAAATCAAACCATAACGAAATTCATGAAAAAATTGTCAATCTTATGGAGATATTGACGACTTGGGGTCGCATTGGAATGCTCATATATTCGGACCTACGGCACCGATTGAACAACTTTTTTGGATTTTGCGGTAAGAATGATGGCTTGATCCGTTATTCGATGAAAAAATCAAACCATAACGAAATTCTTGAAAAAAATATCAATTTTATGGAGATATTTACTACTTGGGGTCGCATTTGAATGGTCATATCTCCGGACCTATGGTACCGATTCCAATACTTTTTAGGATATTGTGGTAAGAATGATGGCTTGATCGTTATTCAGTGAAAAAGTCAAACCATAACGAAATTCTTGAAAAAATTGTTAATCTTATAGAGATATTTACTACTTGGGGTCGCATTGGAATGATGGCTTGATCGTTATTCGGTAAAAAAAATCAAACCATAACGAAATTCTTGAAAAAATGTCAATCTTTACTACTTGGGGTCGCATTGGAATGATGGCTTGATTGTTATTCGGTAAAAAAAATCAAACCATAACGAAATTCTTGAAAAAATGTCAATCTTATGGAGATATTTACGACTTGGGGTCGCATTGGAATGCTCATATATCCGGACCTACGGCACCGATTCAACAATTTTTTTGGATTTTGTGGTAAGAATGATGGCTTGATCGTTATTCGGTAAAAAAATCAAACCATAATGAAATTCAT
Source organism: Halesus radiatus (assembly GCA_022606495.2). NCBI lineage: Eukaryota > Metazoa > Arthropoda > Insecta > Trichoptera > Limnephilidae > Halesus > Halesus radiatus. Next base: position 291,477 of record JAHDVE020005298.1, on the reverse strand, counting down.
GAAAAAATTGTCAATCTTATGGAGAAATTTACGACTTGAACAACTTTTTTGGATTTTGGTGTAAGAATGACGGCTTGGTGAAAAACTAGAACCATAATGAAATTCTTGAAAAAATTAAATTCATGAAAAAATTGTCATTCTTATGGAGATATTTACCACATGGGGTCGCATTGGAATGCTCATATATCCGGACCTACGGCACCGATACAACAACTTTTTATGATTTTGTGGTAAGAATGATGGCTTGATCGTTATTCGGTGAAAAAATCTACCATAACGAAATTCTTGAAAAAAATGTCAATCTTATGGAGATATTTACTACTTGAGGTCTCATTGGAATGATGGCTTGATCGTTATTCGGTGAAAAAATCGAACCATAATGAAATTCTTAGAAAAAAATATCAATCTTATGGAGAAATTTACTACATGGTGTGAAATTGGAATGCTCATATCTCCGGACCTATGGCACCGATTCCAATACTTTTTAGGATATTGTGGTAAGAATGATGGCTTGATCGTTATTCAGTGAAAAACTCAAACCATAACGAAATTCTTGAAAAAATTGTTAATCTTATAGAGATATTTACTACTTGGGGTCGCATTGGAATGATGGCTTGATCGTTATTCGGTAAAAAAAATCAAACCATAACGAAATTCTTGAAAAAATGTCAATCTTATGGAGATATTTACGACTTGGGGTCGCATTGGAATGCTCATATATCCGGACCTACGGCATCGATTCAACAACTTTTTTGGATTTTGTGGTAAGAATGATGGCTTGATCGTTATTCGGTGAAAAAATCAAACCATAACGAAATTCTTGAAAAAAATATCAATTTTATGGAGATATTTACTACTTGGGGTCGCATTTGAATGGTCATATCTCCGGACCTATGGTACCGATTCCAATACTTTTTAGGATATTGTGGTAAGAATGATGGCTTGATCGTTATTCAGTGAAAAAGTCAAACCATAACGAAATTCTTGAAAAAATTGTTAATCTTATAGAGATATTTACTACTTGGGGTCGCATTGGAATGATGGCTTGATCGTTATTCGGTGAAAAAATTAAACCATAATGAAATTCATGAAAAAATTGTCAATCTTATGGAGAAATTTACGACTTGAACAACCTTTTTTGGATTTTGGTGTAAGAATGACGGCTTGGTGAAAAACTAGAACCATAATGAAATTCTTGAAAAAATTAAATTCATGAAAAAATTGTCATTCTTATGGAGATATTTACGACATGGGGTCGCATTGGAATGCTCATATATCCGGACCTACGGCACCAATTGAACAACTTTTTTGGATTTTGCGGTAAGAATGATGGCTTGATCGTTATTCGGTGAAAAAATCAAACCATAACGAAATTCTTGAAAAAAATATCAATTTTATGGAGATATTTACTACTTGGGGTCGCATTTGAATGGTCATATCTCCGGACCTATGGTACCGATTCCAATACTTTTTAGATATTGTGGTAAGAATGATGGCTTGATCGTTATTCAGTGAAAAAGTCAAACCATAACGAAATTCTTGAAAAAATTGTTAATCTTATAGAGATATTTACTACTTGGGGTCGCATTGGAATGATGGCTTGATCGTTATTCGGTAAAAAAAATCAAACCATAACGAAATTCTTGAAAAAATGTCAATCTTTACTACTTGGGGTCGCATTGGAATGATGGCTTGATTGTTATTCGGTAAAAAAAATCAAACCATAACGAAATTCTTGAAAAAATGTCAATCTTATGGAGATATTTACGACTTGGGGTCGCATTGGAATGCTCATATATCCGGACCTACGGCACCGATTCAACAATTTTTTTGGATTTTGTGGTAAGAATGATGGCTTGATCGTTATTCGGTAAAAAAATCAAACCATAATGAAATTCATGAAAAAATTGTCAATCTTATGGAGAAATTTACGACTTGAACAACTTTTTTGGATTTTGGTGTAAGAATGACGGCTTGGTGAAAAACTAGAACCATAATGAAATTCTTGAAAAAATTAAATTCATGAAAAAATTGTCATTCTTATGGAGATATTTACCACATGGGGTCGCATTGGAATGCTCATATATCCGGACCTACGGCACCGATACAACAACTTTTTATGATTTTGTGGTAAGAATGATGGCTTGATCGTTATTCGGTGAAAAAATCTACCATAACGAAATTCTTGAAAAAAATGTCAATCTTATGGAGATATTTACTACTTGAGGTCTCATTGGAATGATGGCTTGATCGTTATTCGGTGAAAAAATCGAACCATAATGAAATTCTTAGAAAAAAATATCAATCTTATGGAGAAATTTACTACATGGTGTGAAATTGGACTGCTCATATCTCCGGACCTATGGCACCGATTCCAATACTTTTTAGGATATTGTGGTAAGAATGATGGCTTGATCGTTATTCAGTGAAAAAGTCAAACCATAACGAAATTCTTGAAAAAATGTCAATCTTATGGAGATATTTACGACTTGGGGTCGCATTGGAATGCTCATATATCCGGACCTACGGCACCGATTCAACAACTTTTTTGGATTTTGTGGTAAGAATGATGGCTTGATCGTTATTCGGTGAAAAACTCAAACCATAACGAAATTCTTGAAAAAAATATTAATTTTATGGAGATATTTACTACTTGGGGTCGCATTTGAATGATCATATCTCCGGACCTATGGTACCGATTCCAATACTTTTTTGGATATTGTGGTAAGAATGATGGCTTGATCGTTATTCAGTGAAAAACTCAAACCATAACGAAAATCTTGAAACAATTGTTAATCTTATAGAGATTTTTACTACTTGGGGTCGCATTGGAATGATGGCTTGATCGTTATTCGGTAAAAAAAATCAAACCATAACGAAATTCTTGAAAAAATGTCAATCTTATGAAGATATTTACGAATTGGGGTCGCATTGGAATGCTCATATATCCGGACCTACGGCACCGATTCAACAACTTTTTTGGATTTTGTGGTAAGAATGATGGCTTGATCGTTGTTCGGTGAAAAAATCAAACCATAATGAAAATCCTTGAAAAAAATGTCAATCTTATTCAGAAATTTACGACTTGAACAACTTTTTTGGATTTTTGTGTAAGAATGACGGCTTGATCGTTATTCGGTGAAAAACTCAAACCATAACGAAATTCTTGAAAAAATTGTCAATCTTATGGAGATATTTACGACTTAGGGTCCAATTGGAATGCTCACATCTCCGGACCTATGACACCGATTCGAAATTTTTTTTCGATTTTCAGGTTAGAATGATAGTTTGATCGTTATTCGGTGAAAAAATCAAACCATAACGAAATTCATGAAAAAATTGTCAATCTTATGGAGATATTTACCACTTATGGTCGAATTGGAATGCTCATATATCCGGACCTACGGCACCGATTCAACAACTTTTTAGGATTTTGTGGTAAGAATGATGGCTTGATCTTTATTCGGTGAAAAAATCAAACCATAACGAAATTCTTGAAAAAAATGTCAATCTTATGGAGAAATTTACGACTTGGGGTCGGAATTGGAATGCTAGTATCTCTGGCCCGATGGCACAGATTCGACAAATTTTTGGATAAATGCCTGCATGTGATTTGGTAAAAAAATCTCGTGAAATATTTTCAATCTGCACAAATTTGCTACTGGGTTCGAGATTGAAGATTGCTCCTCGATTAGATAACTCTTTTTGAATTTGTGGTCAGAATAATGTATTAATAAATAAATTAATCTAATAAGAGCGATATACTATTTAAAAAGTGACAAAGAAGAACCAAACAAAAACGGTATTTAAAAAAAAGATTAAACTGTTGATTGGCAAAAATGTTTGCTTAGATCATTGTTAGGTTCTGAAATGATAGTGTGGTCGATTACTACCTTAATTGCAATTTATCTAGTCCTTACCTTCCCAAACCAAACACAACATCACACCCGAGATTATTATCACGTACGGACGTGTTTTTGTTCGTCCTATTTCTGCAAAGATTATCTTGTACTAAACCATCCAAAATGGCAGACCCTACGCTTCGCGACTTAATGAATATAGTCACCGAACAGACTGCAGTGTTGAAAGATGTTTTACAGCGAGTGAAACAACTCGAAAACGTTATTCCTTCCAAGTTAACTATTTGTGATAGTGCGCGAAGTGTCAACAGTGACAACGCAGTAACGGCCGGTCGCTCTTCGGTAATCCCGAACACTTCCGAACGCGCAGCCGAAGATGCGAGTGAGCTGTTCCGTCCGCCACTGGAGTTGACCGTATGCGCTCCGCCGCTTCTCACTTCGGAATTTACGAGTATTGCCGAACGCCCAGCCGAAGGTACAAGCAAGCAGTGCCGTCCGCTGGTCTCAGCGTCCGCCCAGCTGTCGCTGCCCGACTCGTTCCCCTCACTCCCCGCTGTTGTAAACAAAACTATAAACAACACTCGTGAAATGCTGCCTGTCATTCGCAAGATTACAACTAGATCTGCAACTAAAACCCAAGTTGCAGGCAAGATGGATGTTGGCGTGCAATCTTCGACATCTCTTGCTTCACAGATTGTATCTGCTTCGCTATTGAAGATTACACAGCAGCCGTCTACATCGACTGCAATTGATAGTTCCGCTCCAATTACAAAGGTTAAGAAGTTTCTACCATCTTTACCACCTACACCGGTAACATCTGACGCTCCCACTACTAGGGAGACAGTTACAGCCGATGCCATCATTTCACAACCCTCTTGTCCGTCTAAACCACCCGAATGGATCAAAATTACAAATAAGCGGCGTGTCACCGTAAGGGGTAGCAAAAAAACGTGCGCAACTGAGGCACCAACTAACATTTTTTTTCACTGTTACCCCTTACATCCTGACACCTCTTGTGATGACATGTCGCTTTACCTTAATTCGCTCGTAAATACCGTTTCGTTTGCAATAGCAAAAATTAAATCTAAGGGTGAGTACTCGTCTTTTAAAATTGGCATGCCTCAGTCAGCCGTTGCCGAGGTTTTGAAATCAAAACACTGGCCGCGCGGCACATTCATCAAAGAATGGCAAGTTAGGCTGGCGGCGCCGCGACTTCCAGCTGTCGTGGTCGGCAACAGCTGACTGGACTTACATAGAAAAAAGTGCTTTTACTACCAGAATGTTCGGGGGTTGAAAACTAAATGCTCGCATTTCTACAATAATGTTGCGGCCGGTGACTATGATGTCTTAGCGCTGACAGAGACTTGGTTGAATGCGGGTGTTTTAACCTCTGAGCTTTTTGGTGGTGACTTCTTAGTTTTTAGAAGGGATCGAGACAATGGAGATGGCCACAGGCAGGGTGGCGGTTGTCTCCTTGCCTTTAAGGGCGTGGAAGGGTTAAAGGTCGAACGCATCCACGCCCTAGAAACTGAGCAAGAGGATTTAAGGGTAAAAGTATCTTGCAAACTGTCTGTCACATATATGTGCGTAGTTTATTTCCCGCCTAGCAGTAGGTGGGAAGTATTTAAGCATTTTTTTGACAAAATACACGCTAATTTCGATGAAATTGGTAAAAAGAATATTATTATACTGGGAGATTTTAATTTGCATTCCGCTCGGGACGCCCCTAAGGTGGAATCCGACTTTGAATACCTATGCGCAGTCTTCGGTCTTTCACAGTGTAATAATATTCAAAATTCCAATTCCAGAATCCTTGACTTTGTTCTGTGTAATGCCATTCTTGAGGTGAGACGTTGTGTTTTTCAACTGTTGCTAGAGGATAGCTATCATCCGGCCATTGAATTCCAGTCCAGTTTGATCAGATCGCCCTTAAAAAGTAATAGAGCCCCCACCCTTGTAAATAAAATCTCAAGGGGTGGAATTTCAACAAAGGTGATCTCACCGGCTTGTACGATTCAATGAGTCGGGTGGACTGGCAAAACCTCTTCACATTTGCTACAGTGGATGAGGCGGCGCAATATTTCTACACTTGTATTTACGATGTATTTGATTCATGTTTTCCCAAAAAAATGCAGGCAGTGGTGGTCGCAAATATCCGAAGTGGTTTTCGAGAGAAGTCATTTCGAATATAGAGATCAAGCATGCCCTTCACAAGCGTTGGAAGGCAGGAGGACTTCAGAGTGAATACGATCTTTTTAGTTTTTACCGGGCATTAGTTAGGCGCGAGGTTCGAGTGGCCTATCGAGCTTACGTGTCTGAAATCGAAGGTAACATCATGCACGATCCCAAGATGTTCTGGCATTACATAAAAACCCTTCGGAAGGATGGTGGTCTTGAAGATACCATGATGAAAGGTGATCAGGAATTTCATGGGCTCGGGTGTGGCAAACGCGTTTGCTGATTCGACTTCGTTCCCGTATTCTTTATTAAAGGGTGTGCTGAATTCCTCAAAGCACCTTTAACTTTTATATTTAATCTAGCTATTAGTACCTCCACTTTTCCAGAATTATGGAAAATTTCAAAAATATGTCCTATTTCTAAAAATGGTTCCAAAAAGTCAATCGAGAATTATAGACCTGTTGCCATACTTTCAGCTCCTGCTAAACTATTTGAAAAACTAATCCATAAATTCATTGTACCTCAAATAGACGCATATATTATCCCCGAACAGCATGGTTTCAGAAAAGGAAGATCTACGGAAACCAATCTGATGGTTTTCACTGACTATGTTGCTAGGTCCCTAGATAGTGGATACCAAGTAGACTGTTCGTATAATGATTTCTCCAAAGCCTTTGATACCGTGAATCACGATATCTTACTAACAAAACTTGCCCAAATGGGTTTCTCCCTACGTATGCTAAAGTTTTTTGGAAGTTATCTCAAAAACCGGAAGCAATTTGTCACACACGGAATTTTTCAATCCGCTGATTTTCTTGTTTTTTCTGGGGTCCCCCAAGGGTCAATCCTAGGGCCTCTTCTCTTCTCTATTTTCATTAATGACATTGCAAAAGTCATCCGTTTTTCTCGCTTTCTCCTTTTCGCTGACGATCTCAAATTATTTCTACTAATTAGAAATATTTTAGATTGCCTACATCTTCAAGCTGACATTGATAACATCTCTGAATGGAGCCTACGAAATCAGCTTTATTTCAATATCTCAAAATGCGTAGTCCTGTCTTTCACCAGAGCATTTAGTCTCACCTACCACAGATATACTATGCTCAGTCATAATCTCAAACGTGTTTCTACTATAAAGGATCTTGGAATCGTGTATGAAAGTAAACTTACGTTTCGTGTTCATATCGAAGGGGTATGTCAATCTGCATTAAAAATGTTAGGATTTGTCATTCGGACCGTGAGGGTTTTTCGGGATACTCGTACTCTTAGAATATTATACTTCTCTTTAGTCCGTAGTAGGCTGGAGAGTGGGTCGGCTATTTGGAATCCTCACGAGACGGGGTGCTCCCTCATGTTAGAGAGGGTTCAGAAAAAGTTTTTGAGATTTCTTTACATGAGGGAGTACGGACTCTATCCGTGGCTTTATCCAACTAACTTTCTTCTGGGCACGCTTGGATTTCACTCCCTGCAGCTCAGAAGAGAGGGGTATGCCGCTACCCACTTTTTTAGACTACTGCGAGGCTCCATAGAGAATTCAGCTATTTTGGAACGCATAAGTCTTTATGTTCCTGATGACTATCTAAGACAGCGTCGTCATAGATTATTCTATCTTCCTACCTGTAGAACCAACCTGCCAATGGTTCTCCCGGTGGGGAGGAGTATATTGCTCCTGAACAAAATCTCTCAGGATATCGACATATTTTGCGTCAGTGAGGAAAGATTCAAAAGGGAAATTCTATTGATTCTTAAAAGAATCTCTTCTCATTGACGCGATCTTCACCACTGCCTGAATTTATTTAAATATCTCTGAATTTTATTTTTTTATTTTTAGTATATTTCTTCATTGTTTTACAAATATTAAATAAGTACCTGTAATTTCTCTTACGTATTAAATATAACATGTTTGTAATTGTATTAGAGATTAAATAAAAACATTATTATTATTATTAACATATTGTAAAATAGACCACAGTGATCTGACAGTAATTGCTCTGAGTACTTTCTTGTTCTCGAGAAGGAAAAATACTTTCGGGGAGCATCTTCGTTCTTGACTTCATTCGTGTTCAAGTGTTTACGTGTTCCTTGACCTTTTCAACTTTAAAACTGTCCATCAATATAATCAACCAAATCCATAGTTATTATTGTCGTTGTTATTTTCAGTCCACAGCAGGTTTACATGCGAAACGCCACATTTTCGTCTGGTTAGTAACGCTTGTAACATTGCGTAACAACTATTTTTAGCAAATTCTAAAAGCTTTTACTAGTTGAAACCCTGGACGTACAACTAAACTATACATGATTCAACAAGTATAATAACGACCTGCGTAGTGTGAGATCAGTCCTAATCCTGGACGTGGTGCAAATAAAGTGGCATCTGGATTATTAGGGCCACAACAAACGAAAACTCTGCATTTCACCAAATGATCTGATAACGGCACATCCCAAAAATATACATTTTTTTATTGTATATATTATCGCATCCTACAAAAGTTTGTTAAACATTTTACCATCTTCGAAAATTATAAACCATATGTTATTTGTGGACACTCCCACCTTGATACCGTCCGCTCACAATTATTGAAGAGCTAAGAAAAAGATGTCTGCTTTTCAGATCGTGACACCATGAGACTGGCAACAGCTCGTTTGTGCTGTCCAACCAATTCCTTTCAATCTGATATACACTGAAATAAATGATTTCGGACATTTTATATAGTTGTTGGCTTTTGGAAAGTAACCTTGTGTATTGATGGTAACAAATATGGAAGTCTCCTTGGTTGTATAGATCCTTGCTATCTGCTGTATTTACGCTATTTTGCTCTTTCTTACATTGTGCCTATTGAACAAATATGATGGTCTCCATGATTGTATATCTCTTTGCTAGCTGCTGGTATCTTTAAAATTATTTATGATGATTGTTATTTTTTGTTGTATTATATAATATTGTTGAACTAAACTCCCGCTGACAAGCTACTTGCAGTGGCTTAGCGGGTACTAGTTCCCATTGTATGTAATAAATACGATAAATTATTAAAAAAAATATATATATATATATATATATATACATATAAAATTAAATGCTTATTTTATATGAGTTCCGCATAATAGTCTCAACTGCTCCCAACCAGTGAGACTATGGCATTCCCAATTGTGGAATGTTGTAAGGCTGAAGGTATTGGGGAGGGGAAGGAGAAGAGGGAAAAGGAAGATGGGGAAATACCTGGCTATTCAGATCTGGTGACCAAACACGGCTATAAGCCATTTCAAGCAACGTTTCAATTCTGAAAGAAGTGTATATTACCATGTGTCTGCACAAGCTAACAAGCAAGATAATGTGCAAGCAATGCAACCAGTATAATATGGTACACATGTAAGTATGATCGAATTAGATTGGTGCTAATATTTTAAGTACTCATTTGATGCCTCCCCCCTGATTCAAAATCATAAATCTTACCCGAACTGGCGAGTGGCATATCCAGACTCTTTGAGTCTGATAAGAGAGGCGCCCAAACCTACTGGGAAAAAGAAATAAGACCATCTTCAAAATCTTTTGAATTGGGGGGTTCCGAAATACTTTCATCACGTCCAGTCTTCTTAACCCTCTGTACACAAGGCGATGCAAGTATCCGATACTCGGCGACTCGAGTATCTTCGCGACTACCGCAAGGAGGTCCGTACACAGGAACACGTCGCCGATATCTGGTCGACTCGTCGGCTACGCCAGTCTCCGGCGACCAGTTTGCCGAGGTCTTCGCCACTGTGGCCGATATTTTATATAAAACATTTATATTCTTATTCCAAAATGCAACATTACTTATATTATTTGTCACAATGCGTGTGGCCAGATAACAATACTTATTTTTGTCTATAGACATATGCAATCCTATATCTATTTGTATATTTACCTTTTACCTGGATTACATAACTACAATAGTTTTTTTTTTATCTTTGCTGGTTTATTTATTTTATTTCAACTTTTCTTTCTTGATTTTTTATTGTTATTTTCATTTCTGTTAACCTTATTACTGTATTTAACCCTATTACGTAATATGTAGCTACAATGTAAGGAATTTTCCCAGCGAGAACCCATCAAGCAATCCATTATAATGTTTTATCTTGATAGTGAGAATAATATATTCTTGGTAGAAACGCGGGTATCGAGATTTCGGAAGAGATGTATAGATAGAATATAGAAGATAGAATATTTCAAAATTGTTTCACATGTTTATTTTTATAAAAGTATAATATAATGTATATATACTACTTATTGCCGAATTCACACGAGATTCAAAAAGTTCCCGGTAGTCTTCTTCAAAGCAAAAGGCGGGGCTCTTTTTAATTCCCAATCTGAACAAGGCGTAAGAACAACCAAACATACATAAGTACAATTTTTATCGTTATCAAGAATGATCAGATTAGATTACTTTCTAATTTATTTACAAATACATAATTACAATAAGTATATGAAAATAAAATAACAGTGAAAATAAAATGGATTTAAAAATATGTATTCATATAGATCAGCAAACGCCGATTCTGAATATAATTTTCGTTGTATGTAATTATACGTAGAATTCATAAATCGTTATTTAAAAGTGAATAAAAAATCATCCCATCAAAACACTTTATTTTATGTTGGTACCATTGTATTTGGAATATCTGACTTCACGTGCACATTCTGTTTTTGGATTAGTATGTAAATTTATATTTTTCACATTATTTTGTATTTTAAATATGTATTTTTTTTAGTTTTGGCGAAATTTAAACGTAATGTGGGTGACTACAAACTCTACAATTATTGTTCAATATAAAAAAAAATTATTCATTAAAGAAATTAAAGTATTCATGAGTAAACCAGTTATCAACTTGGATATTATGATAATGTTAATGCTCAATACTATGAATTATTCTTCGAGTTAAAGTTTTTAAAAAGGTTCATGATTTTTTTTACTTATATTTAGTTATGATTTTGACTATGGAATAGAATATGAAAAGGTTACGGTAGAGCTCATCCCAGTTTTGACATTTGTCATTCTAACCTCAGAACTGCTTAAAACCGACCGGCGATAGATTTGGAGCGTTTTGGTGGGGTTTGAAAAATTGTAACTTTCAAGATTATTTTAACTATAAATTTAGTTTTTTAGGAAAATTATTAAGATTTATATAAATAATGTAAAAAAGGATTTAGGTTTGAACGTCATTATTGTTAAAAAAAATAAAATTTGGACTAGAGTTTCTTATTAAAAGCCTTAAATCAAATCAAACATTCGATGGTTAAAATAACCATGAAAACTAACTTTAGAAAAAAAAAAACGAAATGTACTGGCATTTAAGTTTGAACATCAATAATTAAAAGATATCAGGGGCGTGCCGGGGTTTTGCCTACTTCGCCTTAAATTTAGTATGGCATTAGAAAATAACAAATCTTTACTTGCGTTCCAGGCGTTTGATACTATTTCTAATAATTTTGGAACTGATAATAACGTGCATTTCAATATTTAAAATGTATTAAAATAGGTTACTCGTATAAAGGGTTTTAATCGAAAATTCATGATATTGATTTAAATAAACCATTTCCGTTACGAGTTTTCTGTTGTACTTTATAATTTATTGTTACTACGCAAATTAAAAAAAAAAATTGTGTTGAATTAAAATAAATAATAATAATTATTAAAAAATATATATACATATATATTATATCGTAACCATATAAAGTGTGGCGAAGTCCCAAGTCTCTGTATTTTGACAGATTGAGATTGAGGATTGTCGCTGATTGATTCGCAAGTTAGGAGATTTTTTAATGGAAGAGTATTTTGTTTTATACGCATTAAAATTGCAAAGGACTACAGTCCTAGTCTGCTAACGGAGAGGGATCCTGACTTAGCCACTTTGCGTTGTATGCTCACGATATATAATTATATCAGTGGCGTGCAGTCCATACAGGCTGAAAAGCTGTGCCTACCTTAAAAAAAACAACCCAGAAGAAGAAATTATAGAAAAATTGGAAAAGGCGACAATTTTTTCAAACGTTCATTTATTATGGCCATAACAATCAGCGAAAAATGGTGGCTTTAAAAAATTCAATGCAAAAATCATTTTCGAACATGAAAATTATGAACGCAAGCATCATCAGGATAAAAAATTACATTAATCAAAAAATACCTCGTGTGTGCTTATATACGAGTATATGATGATACTAAATTCACCGAACAAGCAGTGTGTACTCGATCCTATTCCGACTTGGCTACTGAAGAAGTGTTGCAATGAAATAGTTCCTAGTTCATCTTTTTAATTAGTCACTTAGCATGTGTGGTTTTCCAAAATCACTTAAATCAGCTGTCGTAACTCCATTATTAAAAACCCAATTAGACGCTGAAGATCTTCCAAATTATCGAACCGTTTCAAATCTTCCATTTATATCTAAAATCATAGAAAAAAATGCTGCTTCACAGATAAGTATGTCATTTAAATTCAAATAAACTGTTAACTAAATACCAATCTGCATACAGAAGGTTTCACTCAACGGAAACTGGTTTACTACGAGTTTTGTTGGATATAACTCTTGCCATCGAGTTGGGTAAATTGACACTTCTTTCAGTTTTAGACATGAGTGCCGCTTTTGACACGATTGACCACGTTTTACTTATTACACGATTGAAATATATTTAAACTGTGGCGTTAAGAATTGGTTGACATCATATTTATAGAATCGTGTACAAGCCGTGAAGGTGGGACAATACCAATCATGCTATCCAACTCTTTCATCTGGAGTACCCCAGGGGTCCGTCCTGGGCCCACTACTTTATATCCTCTTCACAAATCATGTCGCTAAAATAATCGAATCGTTTGGTCTTAAATCGCACTGCTATGTTGATGACCAGCAAGTTTATTTTTATTGCTTGCCCGAAGAAATACACATTCTAAAAACTCGCATAGCTGAGTGTCTAGAAGCTATTACTCGTTGGATGACCTCAAATAGATTGTAGCTGAATCCGTCAAAGACTGAGTTTCTCTGGACCGCCACAAGCAGACGCCTGCATAACATTGACATGTCCCCAACAACTATTTCTGGAACTGACATTATTCCAAAACATCTATCAAATTACTTGGGGTCAATCTGGACGCTGATTTGTCCCTTAAAAGCCAAGTGAACAGAACTGTAAGCATAGGGTTCTTCCAATTAAGGCAAATAAAAGCAGTGCGGAGAAACCCGCCAACAGAGGCGACTAAATTGCTGGTTAATTCGTACGTTGTTTAACGTCTAGATTAATGCAATAGAATATATGCAAGTCTCCCCAACTACCAAATTAACAAATTACAATCCGTTTTTAACGTTGCAGCAAGATTAATTACAAACGTATCTAAATACTCCCACATTTCACAGCATCTAAAAAATCTTCACTGGCTCAAATGTGGCTGAAAGAATCCAGTTCAAGCTTAGCTTTATGGTATTTAAATCAATTAACGGGATGGTCCCGGCTTACCTATCGGAACTCTGCATCCCAGAAAATTCCAATTCAACAATTCCAGTCAACTCTTAGATCAGCGACGTCATCAGCCATCGGAAAGCTGAAGGAACTAAAGCGTACACCAGGTACTAAGTTTGGTGAGCGAGCATTCAGCGTTTCAGGCCCTAAAGACTGGAATACACTGCCATACGATCTGAGATTGATTAAAGACTCGACAGAATTCAGAGCAAAACTCAAAACTCATCGCTTCGGACAGTCATATCCATCAATGGTTCAGTTACCTAATAAACAAACAATTTAAATATTTGTAAATAAAATCATGTTTCCAATAAGTACCTACTCTTCTTTTGTCAATAACCTTCTAATGAATATAATATCAATGACAGTAACTTAAATGTAACAGTAACTTAAATGTGATGCAATGTGCAGTGTTTTCTAATATTTGTGTAATGCGCTTGCAAAATCCATATCATCTCAGCCCAAAACATTGTAATTTAACGTTTTAATCTGGAGTGCCCTACCAGGTAAGTATATTTTCTGCATATTTCCATAATAAGATAAACCCTAGCAGGTAGTATTTGTACAGCGCCCTTGAGGTGATTTTTCACAAAAACGGCGCTATAAAAATCATCCAGGTTTTATTATTATTATTATTATTGATGCTTGTGTTAAGCGAAACCGGTCGATTGTAATAAATGAAATAAATTTCGTGGTTATAAACAAAGTAATTGTTTATTTCATGAACATTGTTTTGTTTAATAATAATCACAGGTGTACTTTAGATGCTAGAAAACAAAGTGAGACATATTGGTAAGATCTGATATTATTTTATGTCAACTTGAAACAAAATTAAAGTTAAGAGGAACGGCTGTGCGGCCTCTTTCATACTAAACTTAATGTTGAATTGAGGCCAAAATACCCACTCAAACTAAACGATTTTTAAAAAATTAGTAAATGTCTAGTAAAATAAGTAAAATAATAAAATAAGTAAATATTAGAAGCATTTTATTTATTTTTTGTTTTAAGTTATGCAATATAGACCATTAAAGAAATCAAATTTTCAAGATTTTAGATGCAATTCTGACAGTTAAATAACTATAACAGTGGTAAATACGGGAATACAGTAAATTTTATTTGTCATATTTGTTATGGAAACAATAAATAAAAAAAAATGTAATAAAATAAAACATCGTAAAAAAAACTTATTTTCAGGTCAATATTTTAAATAACGCACTGCAAATTTGGGTTCTTTTAATTTTTTTTAATCGGGAATTTTTTAATCTAAATTTAAGTTCATCATAATGTTTATTTTAAGACTTATTTATTTTTTATTTCATTATATTTTCATAGAATTTTTTTTTAAACTACCATTAACCCCCAAATAATTGCTAAAGTCTCCTCTGAAATCGCGAAAATTCGATTTCTTTAATGGCCTTTATTTTTTTGAGATAAAAAATTAAATAGTTCCAATCCGTACTAGATATTTGTTATACCTTTTGATAAAAAATAAATATCATTAGCATTTTGGCCACAAATCCAAAATTAAGTTTTGTATGAAACAGGCCGCGCAGCCGTTCCTCTTAAGTGCAAAGTATAAATAGATCTCACAAAGAAAAGGGGAACTTCAAGAACATTTAGTTTAGATGAGGCAAAAAATAAGGCGACCCACAACGCCCTTGAGGTGATTTCTCACAAAAACGGCGCTATACAAATCATCCAATTATTATTATTATTATTAATGACAAGAGCGATTGAAAAGAAGAAAAAAAAAGAATTCACAGAGAATTTAATAGGCTGTCAACATCTTCGATTTGTAAAAAAATAATTTACGTACAAATTTTTTCATAATAATAATAAGTACAATTAATAACCTACTGTGATATTATAAAACAGGCATACCCGTGGCCGCGCCTACTACGCCTACTAAGCCTACTACGCCTATTACGCCTACTACGCCTACTACGCCTACTACGCCTACTACGCCTGGTAGATACGCACAATATAATATATGTTAATGTATTGGTAGTTAGTTTTGATTGTAAAAATATAATTATATGAAAATAGTTTTGTAAAATAGCCATAAGGCCACAATCTCATATTTTCATAATTAAACTACTCGTGTGAATCTAGCTTTTACTTCTTGAAAACAAATAAGTAAGTACAATTTTTGATTAGGACCTAAGCCTGTATCTTTTGCGTTACCTAACGCAAGTTAAATCGGTCATAAACTACACATCTTGACACTTTGGTAGTCCGTATCGTGCCGACAAGCTAAAGTTTGTGTTGATTTCAAACGTAAGATACGAAGATGAGTTTATGAAAACTGTTAAAATGTGTTATTTATGGCCGATTTAACTTGCGTTAGCCAACGTAAAGTTCGGACTTAGGCTGCACGACAAACATTAATACGGCATTTAGACGTTTTTCCTTATTCTAACACTGAAACATTTAGAGGTAGAAACCCGAAATTTCACAAGACGCGCTGCCGGTAAACCACGGGTGTCAATTGTTGTTACATCATACGAGAAGCCATGCGTCGTGTAATACTGTAATGTGCAATAATATCAATGTGTCAATCACTATCAACTGTCAACCGTCTCTCGCATGTCACCATTTCCACACAGTCTGCCTGCATTATTTCAGCATGAGAATTTTTTCTTCAAACTTGTCCAACAAGGGCGCACTCTGCTCATCCGCGTTGGTCTCGTCGATCCACTCCGTGGCGATGTTATCCTCGTCGATCAACACCACTCGGCACACGTCTCTCTCCACACTCTGCCTCTGAACATTCGGATCCACAAATCCATTACATTTCTCGTACGCGATATTGGCTAAGGGGTCTTTGTTGGAGCAGTTGATTCTGACGCAAGGGCTGGTGGGGGCCGACCTGTTGGCGGAGATGCCAGGCTTGGGGGAATGAGGGGAGTTGAGGGCGGGCACGCTCTGGAAACCGGGGAGGGTTGAAGCGGTTTTCTTGGCATCCAGGCAGGGGAACATGGGGAGCTGGGAGTGCGCCAGGGTGGCGGTAGAGCCGGCCATGTGCTCGATGCAGGGGCAAGAGGTGCTGGAAGTCTTGATGCAGTCGGAGCAGCACTCGGAGGACTCCATCAGAAGGGACCCGGACGACTTCTTGCAGGGACTGTGTTCTCCGACGCCCTGTTCAAATAATGACATGTGTTATTTATGTATATCATTAAACAGCACACAATAATTCCACTCCACTGAAAACAACATGTTAAACACAGACCAGATTCTTAACTACGTGAGAAGAAGATCTTGCATTTGTGTACAGAAGGATCAAAGATTAATATGAATCCTATATAATTAAATGAAACCCTATTTCTTTCAAAATTAGTCTTCTATTAACGTAATGAAGAAAAAATATTATTAATTGATAAACTAAAGTTCTTTA
This sequence comes from Halesus radiatus, assembly GCA_022606495.2. NCBI lineage: Eukaryota > Metazoa > Arthropoda > Insecta > Trichoptera > Limnephilidae > Halesus > Halesus radiatus. Next base: position 274,561 of record JAHDVE020005298.1, on the reverse strand, counting down.
AAACTTAAGACAAGATTTTTGTGCATAGTGCAAAGGGTAACAATTATTATTTTTATAAATTTATTTTTACATTTATCTTTGCTCGGAAGGTTTTTTCAATTTGGATGAGTGTTTTAGATTAATAATTATTGTTTATAAAAATAAAAAATATTATGTTTACACACGAGTGGGATGGTAAAACTAGCAATAGACGTTGATTCAAACAGACTAATTTTATTATTTGAATAAACCATTTACGCATTACTGAATTCAATCAAAAATGAAACTTCATCGAATTTATAATCCATCAATTCGCTATTTAGACTTCTGGAAACCAACAAACTTTGGATACAAATAAATAATTCATTCTGCCTACTGATTGATGGCGCGGGTGGAAGGTCTTTACAGAAAGAAGAGGCAGCAAAAGTGACAACAAAAGTTAGGCACGCGTTGAAGGGGGAGAGGGACTAATTTATTAATTAAAAATAATGATAATATTCTTACGCAATACGACATAAACATATTGTTTTTAAAGAAAAAAAGATGAAAATAATTTAAAAAACTGAAAAAATATAATTGCAATTTCCCGATATGTTTTTTTTTTAAATAAACTTAACCAAAGTTTTGTAATCCGCACTTAAAAAACATTAAAGTTAGTGTTTATGAAAAAATTAAACTATGTCCTTTCTCTTTTTTTATAAATGTATTTTTTTTAAGCCTTCAAAGTATTTTTTGAGGGTATTTAATATTTTTAAATATTTTTTAACGTAGGACGGTAAAAAAAACAATGTTTCCGATTTGACTTTGATAAATGCTAAGCATATGCAAATTTTAAAAATACGTAATAAATATTTTTATCTTTAAAAACATTATGTTTATTAGATCGAAATAAAAAAATAATTCCTCTCCGACGTCGCTTTCCCCCTTCACGTGTCTTCCATCTCTAATATGCATTGACACTGAAGGAATAAATTACGCTTCTCTAGATCTTCGGAGTACTTCTTTTGAAATGGCGGTAGTACAAACACGGCATTTCAATCCGTCGATGTTCTTTAAAGAACTAAATATTGATTGAGTGACGATTTCCAGCCTACCTTTGTAGCCACTAACCGAAACGCGAAATTTCTAGGATATTTTGACTTTCGGCCTATCGTTCCCATCTGAGTCGTGAGGACTCAGCCACGTTTTTCGGGATTTCATCATTGGAAAACCGAAGAAATTCCGCTGATGTACTATTTTTACCAAAACCAGCCACCAGATTGATTTAATTAAGAGCGACCATCAGACAAACTAAACAAAACCACACACTAAGCCTCTCTCAATCCAACACTAAGTCAAAACAAAACCAATTTAATTACCGCGCTTCATACATTTTTAGCACTTCATACAGTGAGTTTCACTAATAATAATACACCTCGGTACATCACGACTTAATAAAATTAATAAATAATATTCACACAATTAATATTAGTGTACACAGGACTAGAACCATTCCCATCCGCATAAGCTAAATTTGTAACTATTTTGTAATTAATAATAAATTTGAGTAAAAATCTATTATTGGTTCAGTTGGTAATTTACCATACTTTATAAATATTGTAAACTGTTAGTTTCAGAAAAAAAGAAGAAGAATAAATAATACAAACGAAGGGAGATATGGCAATGAAAGCTAGCCGACTGGCGTCGAATCTCGATGAAACTCACATTCCCCAATTGAGGATGCCATAGTCTCACTGGCTCCAGACGGTTGGGAGCAGTTGAGACTGCGGTATTCATGTAAATAAAAATAAAAAACTGCACGCGTTACAGGCACGTAATAGTTAATCTACCAAATTTCTATTATCCATGGGTGAATACTTACATTGGTCAGGTGGTCTTTGTGGTGCGGGTTGGCCGAGTAGTTGTGGAACTCCAGCAGGTTCCCGGAGGCGAAACGAAGCTTCTTAGGCGACTCCAGGCTCGAACACCTGACAACACAACACAAAACTAACTATACTTCGCGCATAAATTTCAAACACCCGGTAATTCTCGAACTTTCTGCTCCGATCTGAATTTTGGCAAGTCCGTTGTTTCCTCAGAGATCTAACAAACATGTTGAGTAATTATTACTGTTAACAGAAAAAAATTATATTTACATTTTTAAAAAGGATTTTACAAGTACACGCGAAACAACCTTTCGCTGCTATATATATATAAACACTGAGCCATGCTGTCGCCTCCCCATACTCTTGGAAATACGTTCAACATACTCAATAACGAAATAATTTTCCAGCTGTTAGGGTAAAAGGACGGGAGGACACTAATTGTGTATAGTCGGTGTCCGCGGCTCTCCGTGTAGCGCAGGACTGCGAGGAATGGAAGATAAAAGGAGTAAGGGTCACGATCGTCAGCAATAAGGTGACATTTAAACATAAAGGTTACTATTGATTCGGGTACCTCAGTAGCGGGCTCTTGGAGAGGTGCTTGTTCTTGAGTGAGGACCTGGGCGGGTTGGACTGCCTGGGCGAGACGGAGGGCCGCCGGGCGCCGCTCTGCCTGTGGCGGCCCTCCGTCTCCCCCAGAAGCCAGAAGGTGAGCTGGTCCAGCTTGCCCTTCATGGCCACCAGCCCGCGCTCGCCCAGCTGGTAGCCGCCCAGTCGCTCCAGTAGCAGCGCGCATGACCGGCTGCAGTGGATCTTCAGGGCTGGAATAAGACAACTAATAACTGTACTACAACTAATGCTAGAACTACCATGCAAGGACTCGCATATTAGCTGACGAGTACTCGTTATGATAATCCGGGCAACATACAATAAGGGGAACATGTGGCGAATGACGCGGTACGGTGCCACAAAGTGCGAATTCCGGAAACAAAGCAAAATGACAAATTTAAAGCCTTGAATTGTGACTACACGTGAAACTGAAAAATGAGAGATGATTTTGAAAAGAAAAAGGAAGAACCCCACAAATGGTCCGGAAAGGATGGGGAATAAGGAAATCCGGTGAAAAATTTAATGGCTTTAAAATATACGAGTATACTCATATAGATCAGCAAACGCCGATTCTGAATGTACAACTTTGATTATATACTCGTATATACGTAAAATTTATAAATCGTTATTTAAAAGGGAATAAAAAATAATCTCATCAAAACACCGTTTTATGTTGGTACCATCGCATTTAAAACATTTGAGGTTACATGCGCATTCTGTTTTTGCATTAGAATGAACATTTTTATTTTTCGATTTTGTTTTGTATTTTAAATATGTATTCTTTTAGTTTTGGAAAAAAAAAACTTAATTTGGGTGACTTTAAGCTCTATAATTGTTGTTCAATATAAACAACTATTATTAATGAAAAAAATAGAGTATGAGAGTAAACAATTATCAATTCGGATATTATAATAATGTTAATGCTTAATACCATTATTAGTTAATGTTTCTAAAAACGTAAATCATTTTATTATTTATGTTTAGTTATGATTTACCATGAATAGAATATAAAATTATATACAATAAAGCTCATGACATTTGACATTCTAACCTCAAAACTAATCAAAACCGACCGGTCTTTGATTTGGAGCGTTTTGGCGGGCGTTGAACTATTGAAACATTAAAAATATTTTAACTGTGAAAACTGACTTTCGAAAAAAAAAGAAATACAAATCTATTATGACAAAAAAATTGTACTGGAGTTCCTTATTGGTCTTCTATTTCATTCAGTTAGCGCAATGTTGTACAAAAACCGCATTTCGCGTTGCACAGAATCGCATCAAATGAACTTATACTTAAGCACAAATATAAGCTAATACCCCAGCTAAGTGTTGTACTCACGTGATCCAGTGGACTCCATCCTGCTAGCCGTATTGACGGTATCGCCGAAGAGACAGTAACGCGGCATCTTCAGGCCGACTACACCGGCGCATACGGGGCCTGCAAATATACATACATAAGCACACAACACCACCATCTTACTTCTAACCAAAAAGGAAAACATTTCAAAGATCGAACACTGTTTCCGTTTCTTTCAACTATCCACATATCCTTTCTTTATATAATTATATAAGTGTTTTAATATAAATAAACGCAGATATTTTTATTATTATTTTTTAATATTCACTTATATACCTCTGAACGCATCTACATAAACCTAGGTGTAATGTATACACAAAACAAAAAAAATTCCACATAGTTAAGGCCAGTGCGTGGGTATACCTGTTATCAGTTTTTTTTTAATATGAATACCGCGCAATAGTCCCAACTGCTCCCAACCGTCTGAAGCCAGTGAGACTATGGAATTCCCAATTGTGGAATGTTTGTTGTGAGGCTGGAGGTATTGGGGAGGAGAAGGAGAAGGGAAAGAGGAAAGTGGGGAATACCTGGCTATTCAGATCTGGTCACCAAACACGGCTAAAAGTCATTTCAAGCAACGTTTCAATTCAGAATGGTCGTCTTTTACCAGGGCGATACTGAGAGTATCTTCCACTCCGGATCGTGCGCAAATATACTATATATTATTTTTAAATGAATTAATTGTGAAACAACACAAATTAATTAAATAAAATTAACTTACGCACGCCGGGATTTGAACCCGCGACCTTCGGGTTTGTAGTCGAGAGCCTTACCCCTCGACCATGGAGGCCGTCAGTTAGCGGCAGTATATTTGTATTAATACATGGATGTTGAAGGTAAGTTAAATAAGAAAAAGAAAATGAAAAAAAAGAAAAGCAAATGGGGAAAATATACAATTATAGCAGGAAAAGGTTGATATCTTCGGTTTTAATCCAGTTTTTTATAATATTTTTGTATGTGCATGTTTAAAGACGATATGTTTGGACACTTACATTCTGTAGATAGTAAATTATACACTTTAGGAGCAATAAAAAAACGCATGTCTCTACGCAAACCTAGTTTTGAAGTATCAAGTACGTTGTTTATTCAGTTACTAAAGCGGTTTTCGTTATTCAGGAATTTTTTTTCTTCTTGAAAATATATAATTTATGCACTATAGACAATAATTTTTCTTATACCTAACAGTTCAGCCTCATGGAATAATTGTATGGAGGGGAAAGTACTTTCTTTATGTAACTATATTTTTAGTATTAATTTTTGAGATATTTGCATCGGTTTAATATATAAGTATTATAATTCCCTAACATCCAATTATTCCATAAGATACTGATGACTGAACCAGTTATTAACAACTATTTTATTCAAACGTTTAAATATGTAAGTTAAATACCTTAATTTACTTACAAGCTTTTCTACATGATATGTCCATTTGAGTTGGCTATCTATTACAATTACTAAATATTTAACTGTATTCACTGAACTCATTTCTGTACAATTATGGCATGCAAGTATTGTTGTGGAACCTTATATTTAGGTTGGTTAAAGGTGCCGTCCTTTTGGTATTATAAGAAAGGGATGTAAATAGTTTTTTCACAGTTTAGAGTTAAAAGGTTTTGGTTGAGCCATTCTTTGATAATGGGAATGTATTTATTGGAATTTTCAGCGACTTCGTTCCAGGATTTAACACGTACTGTGATTGCAGCATCATCAGCAAATGAGAAGAGTTTTCCTGGTATTTTCATGTTACATAGATCATTAATGTAAACGAGGTACAATAACGGGCCGATAACTGTTCCTTGAGGAACCCCATGATTTACAGATTCTTGTTTACTAATATTAGCACCAATTTTTGTACACTCTCGGCATGCAACATAACAGAATATATTCATCATGTAACATAACAGAATCTGATTTCCATAGGCACTGCTGAAAACCAGCTGCACACTGGGCTCCGGAATGTATAGCAGAGCAGTGTCCCTTTTGCCAATTGCTTAGTTTTAGTTTATACAACAAGTAAATATACAAAAAATGCAACAAAAAACCGTTTGAAAAATAAATATATACATATTTTTTTTTTATAAAAACACTAACAGTTTTTTTGCACTTATTTATTTAAATGAACTTCGACAGTGAATTGACAGTTTCAAGATTAGAAATAATTTGTTTTAATAATTTAAGTCACATTAAAATAAAAAAAAAATTACAAAAAATAAAAAAAATACGTCACTTTTATACTGGTTGGTATTTGTTGTAAGATCTTCTCTGCTCAATGATGATGATAATGATGATGATGATGATGATGATAACAAAGCATTTATATAGCGCAGTTTTGTGTTATTTCACTTCAAGTGCGCTAGATGATGCTCAAACGATGATGGCATTATAACACTCCGAGTGGTTATATGCCATCATAGTTTCTGATATTAATTACCGTAAGATCATACCGAAGTACCTACAGCAAACTTTAATTTGTTCTTGAGATGTGAATTTATGAAAGTAAAATTTAAAAAAAGTCCTCTACCAAGCCAGTGGATATTTTCCAAAATTCCCGATTTATTTCCTTCGATTCCTAAATTTATTTAAAGAATGTGTTATATTATTCCATGTTTTCAATAAATTAAAGTATTTTTATAGCGCAGCCTTAGATGGCGGTTTCATAAGTGTGTGGGTTCATACGACTACTCGCATTCTATACTATTACGTGTTGGTTCATGGTAACCTCGAGAGAAGTTAGGTTAGATTAGGTTAGGTTGGATTGGGCTTGGGTTGGGTTTTGAATTTGAATTTGAGAATAATAATTGAAAAATTAATTAATTAACGGAGGTGTGTAAAGTGTAACGGGAAAAACGCACAACATTGGAGTACACTTCACTAAACTATACATTTTCATTACACCACCTACTCGACAAATAAAAACCACCTGATCCACTCGATTTTTGGAAATCAATTAAGTTTTTTTATTATTTTTTATTACTTATGGTATGTCATATTGGGGATGCTGTATGGAGAGTCTTTTTGGGGAATGGAGGAATGAACTCGAACCATATTGTAGGAAAGAAGAAACCACAGTATTATTTGTAGTTCTTCAGACAGAGGTCCAGGAAAATTAATAGTAACCCTCCAAACATCTTGTTTATTACTAAAATCAATATTTCGACAAAACATTCTCTACCAGTGATCATCGTGATAATAAGTAACATCAATTCTGTGGTAAAATATTATATTTCAGCACATTAATAACCCTATATATAATACAAATAGACTAGAGCACAATTACAGTACTCCTCTCAATTTTAATGAAGGATTAATGGCTACTAAGCATTCAAACAAATATGGACAAATAACGTTAGATTACATGATTCCTAGCTGTTTAAATATGTTACCTGCTGAAATTAAAAATTGTATGAAAATAAAACAGTTAATAAATATATTGAAGATTTGGCTAGCTGTAAGAAACTATTTGTAATTAGGAAATATTAATTCTGAAATATTATTTGATGTACGATTTATTGCTATTATATAAATTTTCAATTTTTTCTTAGACATAAGTAGCAATATTTTTTTAGTACGATTATAATAAAATATTAAGAGGAACGGCTGCGCTGCCTGTTTCATACATTACTTAATTTTGGGTCTTGACGGCCTCCATGGTCGAGGGGTAAGGCTCTCGACTACGAATCCGAAGGTCGCGGGTTCAAATCCCGGCGTGCGCAAGTCAATTTTATTTAATTAATTTGTGTTGATTCACAATTAATTAATTTAAAAATAATATATAGTATATTTGCGCATGTTCCAGAGTGGAAGATGCTCTCAGTATCGCCCTGGTGAAAGACCACCATTCAGAATTGAAACGTTGCTTGAAATGGCTTTTAGCCGTGTTTGGTGACCAGATCTGAATAGCCAGGTATTTCCCCACCTCCCTCTTCCTCTTCTCCTTCCCCTCCGCAATACCTTCCAGTTGGGACTCTTGTGCGGTATTCATATAAAAAAAGAGGTCGAAATACCCATCCAAACTGAATAATATATATTTTTAATTAAAGGCTTAGTAATCATCTAGTATGGATGAGAAGTATTTTATTTATTTTTGTTTAAAATTATGAAGTATATGCCATGAAAAAAATATTTCATAATTTTACAGGTGACTTAGAAAATTATTTGCAGGTTTATTGTATATTTAAAAAAAATTATCGTATTTTTTTATGTATATATGATTACGTAAATAAAAATAAAAATTTTAAAAACTTTTTTTCGGGTCGATACTTTAAATTATGTACGGCATATTTGTGTTCCAACGAAAATTAATTTAATTTAATGACCACCATAATTTTTATTTTTAAATTTTATATTTCATTATATTTTCCAAGTGATCTGGTTAAATTTTTTTTAAATCACCGTTAGCCCCCAAATAATTGTTAAAGATACTTCTAAAATCGCGAAAAATCAATTCCTTTAATGGCCTATATTTCATAAAGTAAAACAAAAATAAGTTAATTACTTTTCATCCGTACTAGATATTACCTATACTTTTTGATTTAAAAAAAAATCATTACATTAAGGTGAGTATTTTGGCCTCAAATCCAAAATTAAGTTTTGTATGAAACATGCCGCGCAGCCGTTCCTCTTAACGATTTAAAGATTTAAATTTGTTACATATGTTTTTATTTTATATGTATATATTATAAGTACCTTAACTGTAAATTTACTATAAGATTTTGAATGACAAAGAACCCCTTAATCAAACTACTAACAAGTATTCATGTATTCATATATTCCTGATGATGACAGCATCGCTATTGAAACATGTAGATATTTATAAAGTGGTGTAAACAAAGTATATTTTTTAATTAATTAATTACTAAAAAGTAGTTTATCGGGACTTTTGTCTTACAATTTGTAAAATTTCTTAAAGATAACTAATAAAAAAGCAGCACCGAACGTTTCCTGGGAGACCAGTTGGAAAATCACGTGTCGGTTGAATCAAGAACAAAGTTTTGTGCGTGACTGTTTGGTGTGGACACTGAAATTCTCGGATGACTGAATTTGACTCGTAATTCGTAACATACATTCATTTGATTTGAATAACCACATTATGCGGAGAAACTTTTGGTTTATTTCACATAAGAGATTTCTTGTACCACGTAGAGCCAGGGGATGGTATTTGGGTTATGTTCTGAGGTGGACTAAAGATGGGCTGAAGGATTTGCGATTTCAGGCTTTGAAGAAGCTTGGAGTAAATGGTGGAAATAGAGGAAAGTCGGTAGCTTGTTGAACATAAGAATCCTGTTCAAAATATCCAGTCATAGAATCTACTTATTCACATTCTATCGAATCAGGAAGGTGACACTTACCCGAGTGAATGCCGATGCGGAGATGCAGTTGGTCCAGAGGCCGGTGGCGCACCCTGAAACGCTTGACGGCTTCCAGTAGGTGCAGGGACATGGAGGCGATCTCCGCGGCATGCTGGTCTCCGTTGCGCAGTGGGAGGCCGCTCACCTGCGCACACTCATACTCTTAGTAAATTCCTGAAGAACATATATTGTTTTTGTTTTTGTTGATCAACAATTTGTGTTATTTGTTCTTTTGTTATTGTTTTTTTTGTGTTATTTTTTCGTTGTCGGTTTTCTCTTTTGTTGTTATTTGCTGTCTTTTCTTATGTTTTTGTTGGTGTTTTCACCATTCGAATGTTATAAACATTTTTTCCGTAGAACTCCATTTAATTTATTAAAAAAAAATATGTAATTTTTTTTCAAACATGTTATTATTAAGTTCTGCAAGTATTTTAGTTATTTATTAATATTGACAGCTGTTTCGGCATTTCATGCCATTTTAAATTTGTAAAAACTTTTCAAAAAATTTCTAACTTTTCGAAATTAAATGGAGTTCTGCGAATTAAACACAAAAACAATTAAGAATTACAATATAATAATTATTTAATCGTTGTTGAAAATCCTGAAAACAATTGTTTTTTAATTTCTCTCTTGAATTTAGCATCATTGATTTGTCAAGCGTCACAAATTAGTTGCCGACATCCACAGCGCGCTGTTCCCATTAAGACGTGCTACGGCGACGCGACGCTAAGCAATGTCTCGGCTCAGCGTACAGCGTCTAGCGTACAGAAAGCAGAATTATGGAAACTCCATTTTCAGAAATTTCTGAGCAAGAAGTAGGAGAAGTAAAAGAGGAAGAGGAAGGAACCCGACTATTCAGATCTGACCATCGAATAACTGAATGGCATTTACGCGCTCACCGCTAATAAAATCTGCACCTCTGCTTGAAAACAAGCCCAAATCAGACCTACTAAGAAAATTTGCTGAAGATCTAAGGGCCGGTATTTCAGTTGGTTTTGGAGTTCGGCTTGATTAATAATTACGTTTGCCAAGTTTGCTACCTGGTTGTAAATCCTGACAACCAAATCCGGCTCATAACCGGATGTACACATTGTTACACATTTCTTCAGACTGGTTCGCGGATGGTTTGAAAACTCGGCAATCATGGAGAGCATTCATTTCTATGTTCCCGATGGTTATCTCCGTCACCGACAGCATAGACTGTTTTATCTCCCGGCCTGCAGGACCAACTTGCCAATGGTCATGCCGGTGGGGAGGGCAATCTTGCTGTTAAATAGAATCACTTCGGATATGGACATATTTAGCATCAATGAAGCTGCGTTTAAACATAAAGCTTTGTTGCTACTTGTATAATACCAGTATGTGTTGTATGCAATTTACTGATATTATGTATGTCTACCTTCTTTCTTTTCATTTTTATTATTTTTAAAAAGTAATTATTTTGAGTGTTATACATCCTGTCTTATATAATAATATCTATAAAAATGGCTTAAAATTTAAATTTTTAAAAAGGAATAAGGAATTGAATTGAATAACATTCCCGAGAATACTGGAAAGCCGGGCATACGAGTAAGCGACTGTTTTTTACTAAAATACCTTTGATTTAGTAAAAGAGATAATAATTATAATTAATGTTTGGTATAATTTCAGCGTATTTTTCACCCGCTCTGTTTTATGTTGGACGAAAATTACATTAATAATATTTATCATAAAATGTTGAATAAAATTGGTTTTAGTCTAATTTTGGCGCCCCTAAAATCCTGGATGCGCCCCTTGCTCTGGCACAATCAAGTTTAGTCGCTCTACAGATCACCCCCTCCCATCTGCACAGTCTATATATTGTAAATATTATGACAAAACAATTTTTTTAGCTTAATCTATACACCAGATAAAACGAAACTTTTATTTTTGAAGAGCTTTTCTCGCAAATCTTGATTTATAAAATTATATTCCAATTTTGAGGATTTGCAAGTCACGCAAAAATGTTTCAATGAATATATAGTATCTTCATTGGGTAATTACACATTATAGATCTGTCTTCTATGATAAATGTGTATTTTTAAAATGCTGCCTTTATATAAAGCCGGGGACGAATATTGATCAAACAAATAAATGTATTATTTATACATATTTGTAAAGAGCATTAACTTTGTGGCTCGCCATAATTTACAATAAAAAACACATAAATTTGTTGTAGACCACTTTTATTTTATTAAAACTACCGGTTTCGTAAGCACCCTTCCTTCATCAGGAGAATATTATAACTAACTTATGATATAGAATATTGACAAGACATATAAATTTTAGGTGTTGGAGTGGGGGGTAAGCAAATGGGTAGGGGTAATTGTAGGATTTCCGGGAAGAACAGAGCGGTTTATTGGAAAAATATTAAGAATGGGACTAAAAGATAAGTTAATTTGGTTATTTAAAATACTAGCATTATTATTAAGGTATTTTCTAATTTCGAGTGCTTCTAAGTTATCCAATTTTTTGCTTTTATTGTTACGGTGAAGAATTGTAACCCCTGTGTCCTTGTTAAAAGTGTAATCTTTGGAAATTAGATGGTTGGCAAATTCTGAGAAGTTATTATTATTTAAGCATCTTAAATGTTCTGTGACTCTAATATTTATATTTCTAGTTGTTTTACCTATGTAGAACGATGGACAATCATTACAACCTAGTTGGTAAATACCTGAGTGGCCTAATTTATGTTCTCTATCTTTAGTATTTTTTAGTAATTTACCTAAATTGTTATCAGTACAGCACAAGATGCATGCGCCTAAATATAATAATTTTGCCCTACATTTGTATGATGATTGTAATTTATTGTTTATTGTATTATATTGTTGAAATAAACTCCTGCTGACAAGCTACTTGCAGTGGCTTAGCGGGTATAAGTTCCCACTGTATAAAAGTAAGTATAGAACGCGGGTTTAATGTGGGAAGGAAATTTTTTTGTACGAAGTGAGGAAAAGTTGGATATATATAAGATTCTGCGCCATTGAACGGGGTTTATTATTTTCGGGTGTATTAAATAAAAATGTATTTGTTGAAATGAGTTCAAGTTTCTTATTGACGATTTTATCAATTAAATTTGTGGAATAACCACTATTTAGAGAAATTTGTTTAATTTTTGAAAGTTCAATCGTGAAATTAACAGATGATAGTGGGATTTTTACTAGCCGGTGTACCATTGAATGATAAGCAGAATGTTTATGTGAGACCGGATGGTTTGACATATTATATATTGACATATCTGTGTACGTCGGTTTACGAAAAATGTTGAATTCAATTCTGTTATTTATTGAAGTTAGTGTTGTTGGATGCTTTTGTGGAATGAATTTAGTCAGTTGCCGATCTGTTTCTGTCCAGATACAGAAGATATCGTCTACGTATCTTTTCCATGTAAGAACATTGTTCAAAAGTGATGAATTACAATTAAAAATCTTATTTTCTAAGTTATTAATAAAAATATCTGCTAACAGTGGACTCGTCGGAAATAATACAATTTTTGTTTTCTGAAAATATGTTTATCATGTAATATTATATAGATTATAAAAAATATTTTTTTATACATTTATCTAGTAAAAATTATGTTATAATTTTTTACTTATATTTATATTTCAGAAATCGTGTTTTGTCAGATAATATACATAATGCATTGGAAAATGGAATTGCCCAGTAAGATTTTTTTACGCACGATTTTATTGTTTATTGTGTGATTTGTTTCCATCAGCATAATATTTTGTTAATTATCACTTTTTTATGTAAAAATAATGCCGCATTGGGATTCGAACCAACATTACACCAACGACAATCAGAGACACTACCAAAAGCTACGCAGTATGAATGACTCGGTGACATAATGTTATGCTTTTATCGTTTACTGCAAATTTGTTTTACAACGTTCTCAGTAGGTACCTAACCTACCCATATTGTCAATACAACATGCTGGTATTTTGACAAAGTTACTTCAACTTTTATGACCTGTATCCTTTTTTGGATTTTTAACCGATATTTCAGACTTATCTGTTTTTATGCATTTGCAGACTATCCGACTACTAGGTACCTTATATTTGCCATTTGTGCCATTTATATTTATATTTGGGCTTGGACTATTTGGTTTTCACCCATTGAAGGTGTTCTTGGTATATGAAGCAAACCTCAGCTGCCTGAAATGTACTTTAATATTTAGATTTTGGTTCTACCCAGTAAAAATTTTACTGTACAATTTTTGACAGACTACAACTATAATAATAATTATAATACTACTTGGACGATTTATACAGCGCCGTTTTTGTGAAAAATCACCTCAAGGGCGCTGTACAAATACTACTTGCTAGGGTTTATCTTATTATGTACATATACAGAAAACATACTTACCTGGTAGGGCACTCCTGATTAAAACTTATTTAAATTACAATGTATTAGAACATACACATATATTAGAAAACACTGCACATTGCATGACATTGAAGTTACTGTTTAAATCCTATTTGTCATTGATATTATATACATTAGAAGGTTATTGTCAAAAGAAGAGTAGGTGCTTATTTGAAACATGATTTTATTTGAGATTTTTTGATAATAATTATTTACATTTACAAATATTTAAATTATTTGTTTATTAGATAACTGAACCATTCATGGATATGACTGTCCGATGAGATGAGTTTTGAGTATTGATCTGAATCTGTGTATGAACATCGGCAACGATCGTCTTTACCGAGTTCCAAAGACGACGTGGGTTTTTAAGGTTTTTAAGTCGATCCTATTTGTTCAATATTCTGACCTTTTTGAACGAATTAGGATTGTGTACTCTTTTTGAGCCTGAATCCAATCATCCCGTGAGGTAATCCCCGACTTTCTGTAGGACTTTTCCAGTTTACGAATCGCTCCTTTCTGAATTCGACATTCTTCGTCAAACCAGTCGTCAGATTTTCGATTTCTACGAGTTTTTGTAGATGTTGGAGCATATTTATTTAAGAGGTTTGATAGTATGGTGTTGTAATTTTCTGCAAGTTTAGTTGGTGTCTCCTTTTCCCAAAGACTTTGTGTGCAAATCGGAGAGGCATTTAGCTCTGTCAGGAAGTCGTCAAAGTTAAAACTACGCCATGCTCTTGATGTGATAGTTGGGTAAGGGATTTTCGGTGGGTTAAAATCGATATCAGAGCGAATTAGTCGATGATCTGATAGTCCTACATCCACACTGTTCGCTACCAGGGATGGGCCACTCGACTTCGAGACAAAAATATCCAGAGTTCCTCCCGCATCGTGAGTTGGTTCAGTAACCCATTGACGGCATCGGAAGGAATCTAATGAGTCGTTAAATTGACTATGCGACCTATTTTCCATAAATTCTTAACTGCGTTTCAAATGTAACTATACTCCACTACGGAATATTTTGCCGACAACTTCCAAAGATATTGAAGTACGAAGGTAATAATTGACTCATTTGAGTATTTAAAAGTCACTTTTTGAATTGCCGTTATACTTAATAATTTTATTTAGTTCCAGACACCAAGAACAAAAGGAAAACGAATTACCCAGGAAAACATTATACATGATGTGGGAAGGTAAAACAGATTTTAGATTTTCAATAAACTATTGTGTAATGAAAAAAAAAAGAAGTTAAATATCTTTTTTCTTTACAGTAAATTCGATACACTTATACGTGTAGAACAAATAAGAATAAAAATAAGAAAGTTGCTAATCAAATAGGTATTTCACAACATAATGAAAATAGGTATATTATTTTCTACTAACGATAATATACATGTTCCAGGTAGATGAAATGAACGATGTTCTTGATCATGATTGCTTAAATTGGAGAGTAATTTTTAATTTTTTCTTCCCTAGGTTGGATAATAATGATACAGCCGAAGGAGGCGAAGGAAGACGCATCGGAGATATTTTTTTTCTTCATAAAAGAACTTCGATCCATATCTGACCATTCTCTTTTTGGATGCGGATTTGGAAACCTGATTTATTTTTTAATTCTGTTTAACATTTTAAACGAACAGTAATACAGAGAAGTTAAAATAAAGTCATAAAATATAACTAAGCGTAAAGAATAAGAACATTATTTCATCATGCTTACAATTAAATTGTTACTATTTATTATAGTATTGTTTAAATGAATAAATTAATAATTACAAAAAAATCTTTCGTTTGGCAAGTTCTTATAAAGAAAAAATGTTTAAAGACATGAAGGTTGGGAACCACTTTCAAATATACTCGAGGGCTTAGAGCTCTAAGGTAATAATATAGAGTAGTTACTCTAAGCTCGGGGTTTAGAGACACAGATGTTAGTGATTACACGCAATATTAGTCCTTGTGTACATTGTGATAAAAATACTAACAAAATAATGGATCGATTCTTGGGAAACTTCATTTTAGTTTGAATTTCTTTCACAAGGTGTCATACTACACGTTTTGAATAGTAAATAATATATTTTTAACGCCGATGGGACACCTACAGATCATTTAAAGAACTATTTTTGGGGGGCGTTGCCTAAATCGAAATTCCCGAGAGGTTAGTGCAGGGCCTTAAGTTACCTTCTCAGGACCGACGCAACCAGGAAAACTTTTTATGAAAACTTGAAATACGCAACGCCTGACTGCTGTTTGTCGCTTGGATCTCATAGCATATTTTTTTAGTTTTTTCAATTTTTATGTTAGCTTAGTATTCACCAAATACTCTATGAAAACTTGACATTCATTACACACATTAGCGATATACTTCTTTGGCAGAATTTTAATTGTTTTTAAGTCTTTAGATTGCATGAGAATGCTCTACACTTCAATAGTTACAAGTCAAGTGGAGTATAATTCTGTTATTTGGGTCCCCTTTGTATAAAGTACATTCTAACAGAACGGGTTTAGGCCAAATTTCTTAGGTATATACATTTTAAGCGCAAAATTCTAATGGAAAATATTAATTATTCAAGTTTGATGAATCAATTGCATCTGATTACACTGTCTGACAGGAAAATTATTTCAAACCTAGTTGTATTATATTGAATCATCATCCACCTGATTGACTGCCCTACCATCGTTGCCGCTATTAAATTAAACGTACCGCGACGAGGAACACAAGACAAATTGAAACATGTTTCAGCAACACCGTACACAACCGACTATCAGTCTCATTCACTAACCAATAGGATGCACATGATCTGGGCAACAAGTTTGGAGGTATTGTTGATATATTTGCTGAATCCATATATAAAGTAAAGTGTCATCTATACCAGTACTTTGATGAATCCCACAATTAAGTATTGTAGCTTGGATAATGTAGCGTAAATAATACGGTTTTAGTTTTCTATTTTATGTTACTGTTAAACGTTTTAAAAAAAAAAAATCGCTACTTTGTGGTTTAAAATCTCAATGTATTAATTTTCGATAGCCATTACATTTTATTATGTTTGAAAATCCGTGTAAAAACCCAGATGGGCATATATGCCTGTTGACTCTGTGCAGAAACGGGCGGTCCGTTTGATAGATTCGCCTATATTAACAAACGGGTTGCAATCTTTGGAGCACAGACGTCGGGTGGGAATGCTGTCCTTGTTCTACCGGTATTTTAATGGAAGATGCTCCGAGGAACTAGCGTCATTGATCCCTTCGGCACCGGTGCATAGTCGGGACACACGCCAAACGCGCGCCCAACATTTGCACACGGTTGACATTTGTCACATGAGAACGGGTCGCTTCTACGATTCATTCTTGTGTTCAACAGTTCGTCTGTGGAATGATCTGTCGGCCTCGGTATTTCCTCCATCCTATAACATGGGTCTATTCAAGACCCAAGTTCACTCCTTCCCATCCTCTAAAAGGCCCTCCACACAGCATCCCCAAAGATGATATAGGCCTTGAGGGAAATTATTTCCCTCAGGGTCTCCTGTGTGGAGTTACTGTAAAAAAATGCCTATCTGGACTTTTACATAAAAAAAAAATAAAAAAAATGATACATTAAATGATGTTATGGAGAAGTTAAATACGTTTAAGGATTTTTAAGTGGTGTTTATACAAGAAAAAATACATTAAAATTCAATTAAGGATATATATATCTAGATTTATAAAGATGCTTCTTGCTTATACTCGTACATCTGCCGCTAGAGGGGATGCTAGTAGATTAGCCCTTTATTCGGCGGCGCGTTATTTTCTTTGAAATGCTATGAAAAGCATTGTGTTGAGATCATTTGTGCCGATTTGAATTTAATCCATAATATTATACAGCGCAGATCCATTATTTGACGTAATGGGAGCGACCCAAATATATTTTTTTTATTTAATCAGAACCCAGATGAGAGGTGCTGCAATCGTTAAATATTCTATGGAATATCGACCGACCCAATTCTCGTCTTCATCATTTGACAGGCCATTTTTATCTTTCGGGAAAGGCTTGTTTACGGCCCGAGTCGTGGCAAATAGATGGCGTTAATAATTTAATCGCTCGTTACGTCATCCGAGACACCAATAAGTAACGTTCTGGTCCGAAACTAATTAAATTGCGAATGAAATGGACTGGGTCTGAGACGACAGAAACATATAGTTCTCCTTTAAGTGGATTGCTGGGGAAAGCGAGGAATGCGCTACCCGCGCCCGCAGACAGAAATGAATCAATTTATTATGTTTGTTGATTAAACAACTGACTAATGACGACGAACTTTGTGGCAGAGCGGTAAGCTCACCTTTGGCTCTGGACCCAGAGGTGGCGGGCCACAAGTCTGACGTTGGTAAGAGGATTCTGTCTATTTAATTTATGTGTTGTTTCATATAAGTTATGTACTTGAAATATAAAACTCTAACTACAACAAATTCTTGGTCATTTATAAATACATAACAGGATTCACGAAATCTCAGTATAATGGATTGTTAAGAACCAGGAAGCTAAGCTCCTTCTATTTCAATGGCGATAATCTGACCTTGAGAGGTTCTCAGATATCGCTACTGTTGCAACAACGCCATCTATGTGAACCAGTCGAAACTAAGATATTACAACATGCAAATCTATCACATATAAACTTCAAGTAAAAATATACTTTTCCATATATTTGACATATTGAAGGTCGGTTCCCGAGAGGAGACACTCCCAGGATATTTCTGGTGATTGACCACCGTATATTTGACATATTTTAACATCCGTTTCCGAGCGGAGACACTCCCAGCATCGCTCTGGTAAGAGACTACCATTGTTAACATTGATTGTTAGAAGCTTTAGCTATGATTAGATAACAGATTGGACAGATGTGCTCAGTTTGCAATGTGATTCAATTGCTACCGTTTCTCCCTGCAAACGATTAATTTCCCTGTTAGCTCTCCCCTAGTTTCACTTCTATTTCCCCGTCTTTGAACAGTATGTTGAACACTTGGCGTGGAATGCTACGAGAGCTGTGTTGGCGCGCGGCGATGCAATATAGCTGCCCCGCCCACAGACGCGTGGAATACACAATCATCCGGATATCAGTTTGGGATATTTTCAGTAAAACTCCTAAACGCAGAGATTAAAGTGAGGTTAGGGAAAAGAGCAAACGGAAAAATTGTGTCAGCAAAATCGAACTCGGGATAAGAGACATTACTTCCTTGTAGAGAGATCGTTTAACGGGGTTTACTAAGCAGAATATAAATGTTTAGTGGTTTATTCCTGGCTGGAATCAGAAGGGATTTTCTATTAGTCTGCCTTTAATCGGATGGTGTCGGTGTTATCGTGTCTGGAGCAAGAGAGGTGGCTCCACTCGCTTCCTTAAACATAACTTGATTTAGAGTTGGGAGATACAAAAATAATTACATTTAAGTAAATCCTCTGTATATTTTTATTCAAATTCTGGGCGACTTTATCTTCATGAAAGTTAAAAAAAAAGTTTTTTTTTGTTGTTGATAAAATCCGTTTTTATGTATAATATCTGGGACTTTGCTAGAAGTGCATAGGCACAAGAAATAATAGGTCAAATTTGTGAATCGTTCGGGAATGGAGATGTTTTGTCGATTTCTTGGCATAAAAAAACTCAAACGATGTTTTAACTTCTAAATTACATAGCCCACAATTTCAATATTTATTTATTTCCATTATGATTTAGAAAAGTCGCAAAGAATGTGACCTTACTGGGCTACCATTGTTTTAAGGTCACATTGTGCATGGTTTTATATAAGGATTATAAATTAGATCAAGTTTTAAAGCAATAAATGAATAAAAATTCTAAAATCTAGAAGAAAACATACCGTGAGCGTTAAGGGGAACGGCTGCGTGGCCTGTTTCATACAAAACTGAATTTTGGATTTGAGGCCAAAATTCTCACCCAAACCAAATGCTTTTTTTTTAATCAAAAGGTATAGCAAATATCTAGTATGGGTTAGAAGTATTTAATTTATTTATGCTTTTAAATTATGAAATATAGGCCATTAAATTAATAGGTTTTTCACGATTTTAGGGACAACTTTGGAAATTATTTGGGGGCTAATGGTGATAAAAAAAAAAAAAATACCCCTTATATTATGAAAATTTACTGAAATAAAAAATAAAAATAAAAAATTCTTAATATCAGCATTATGATGGACTTAAATTAAAAATTGAAAAGACTAATTTACGTTGAAACACAAATTTGCCGTACATAATTTAAAACATCGACCCGAAAAAACGTTTTTTTAAAGATGTAAAAGAAGGTTATTTTATTTTATATAATCATATTTACATACAAAATATATCGTATTAAACAAAACTACCGTTAAACCGCAAATAATTTCTGAAGTTGCCTCTAAAATCATGAAAAATTGATTTCTTCAATGGTCTATATTTCATAATTTACACATTAAAAAACACTTCTAATCCGTACTAGATATTTACTATACCTTTAATTGAACAAAAGAGATTATTAAGTTTGGGTGGGGATTTTGGCCTCAAATCCAAAATTAAGTTTTGTATGAAACATGCCGCGCAGCCGTTCCTCTTAATCTCTGTTCGGTTTCAACATCATATCTATATTCTTCCTTTCCGTGTCCATAATCCATAACTTAATATTTCTTTTGAAATCGGTTAATTTTATAATGGTTTTATTTCTAGAGGAATGTTAAATACCTTTACAGAGAACTATTTTCGATTTATTTGTTGAAAATTTGTTTTAGTTGTATGCTGGTGGAATTTATATTGTGATGAGGATCTTGTGAATCGAATAATCTAGAGCACCTGACAGATACTCATAGTATTAAACTAAGGGACGTTTCAGAGTACTCTTTGATACCTAAATGAAATTATCAAAATCTGACATAAGTATTAAGTCCCAGACATACATACATTTGTTTTATAAATATACAACTATGCCGTTACTATATGTCTTACAGGTTAGCACTTCTTCACACTATACAAAGGATTGGATGTAGATCCCTAGTGCTTCCCGAGAAGCAAAAGGATTTACTGGCAAAAATTGGGATGTGAAAATTGGGAAGTGGAAATTGGGAAGTGGAAACGGGAAGTGGAAATTGGGAAATGGAAATTGGGAAGTGGAAATTGGGAAGTGGAAATTGGGTAGTGGAAGGCGGAGAGTGGAAAGTATCAAGAGGAAGTGTAGAAATCTACCAATACCGAAACCTGCCCCGGGCGAGACCGGGTAACAAATCCAATTTATTACAAAACTATCGTCAATTTAAAAAAAAAAATTGTTGGTCTAAAAAAAAATTTATGTATATGGTTTGTTTGCTGAGAAAATTATATAAATCCTTACCACTCCTTTGTCGGGTGCCAGCCGACATCACTATTTGTACGCTACAACTCAGTTGTCGGCTGGCGGCCGACAAGATAAGACGTGCCAGCACGGTGTATTTTAAACTTCACACGTGACGTTGTTTCTTGTGATTATTCGATAAAAAACATTTAAATTCACGCTTTAATAAGATTTTGACTATTTTCCGTTGTTGTTTTACTATAAAATAACCTTTTTTGTAACTGCCTATAAATAAATTAATATTTTGACATTATTTAAATTAGAGTTGGCTGACAACAAATATTAAAAAAGGGTTAAAGTCCCCTTGTACGTTATTTATAAGGCAAAGCAAAACTATTAATTTGTAACTACTTGGCGCATGTTTGTGGATGTTTCCAGAGTACGAGTTAGAGAAACTGAAATCTGAGCTCCGTCACCATTAGGAATGGGGAAGTGGACAAGAAAAATCAATAAAATGATATACATGGTGTTAAGACATGTATATGACTTACCTAGTTATTCCTAACCTTATTTATGCGAAATTTTTGTCTCCGGTGACATTTTTTGTATTTTTTTTTTGTTTTAAAATACTCTGGTCACACACTCATGTTACCGCCCAACCCCATCTCTATCTCCCACTCTCGACCTCAACTGTCAAACGCATACGTATTTTTTTTGTTTTCAAATACTCTGGTCACACACCCATGTTACCGCCCAACCCCATATCTATCTCCCACTCTCGACCTCAACTGTCAAACGCATACTTATTATTTTGTTTTCAAATACTCTGGTCACACACCCATGTTACCGCCCAACCCCATCTCTATCTCCCACTCTCGACCTCAACTGTCAAACGCATACTTATTTTTTACGTTTTTAAATGAATAAAAAAAAAAAACAAATAATAAATGTTGCCGGATACCAAAAGTTCAATAACTCCAAATAAAGTCAGGAATCACAGGTAAAAGTAAGTCAGGTACATCTCTTAACACTCTGTACAGGACCTCGGGAGATAGACATAATATGGTCTTTAAGGCGATACACAATATGGCACCACCGAACTTGTCAGAACTATGCACTCCAAACGACGTCAATACTAGGAAATGAACTCTTCCATCAGCATCTTTAACGGACATAGGAAGTCTCTCAGTACCTAAACTCAATCCCATTACCAATTTCGAAGACCGAGCTTTTGCATTAGCAGGCCCAACAGCTTGGAACAAACTCCCTTCAAGCAAAACTAAAGACTCATCTTTTTAAATTATCTTATCCAGAATAACGACAGTATTGGTTTAATGGTGTTTTCGGATACTCATTCTAAGGGAATTACTAATTACTAAACAAACCACTAATCCAAAATGGCTGATAATGCAAACATATGATAAACATATGTGTACCAACATAAAAAAAATCGATAATCGAATGTACACAGCCCGCGAAAATTCAAAATTCACCTTTTCTTTTGAACACACCTCGTATATGTGTTAGGTTTACATTATAGTTATACCTACTTTTAGTTGTAAGTCACTAATTATAAGTCTTAGTAATTAACCTCTAGCTATAAGTCTTAGTTGTAAGTCAATAGTTATAAATCTTACTTTTAAGCCATTAGTAATACATTTTAGCTGTAATGTATTAATTATACGTTAAGTGATTTGTTATATAAATTAATTGTAAAGCGCACTTGAGGTGAAGTTCCCACGGAAAAGGCGCTATGGAAGTAATCCAATTATTATTATTATCGTATAACAGTCAATTGTTGCTTATAATTTATCGCAACTGCACTGAACACAATTTGCGATTTTACCGCAAATCTTCACATAAATTTTGAACGATGCAATCAATGTACAAAATCCGTTATTGTTTTTAATTCCAAAAATAATTTTCTTTATTTATCCAGAGTCCGTTTAATTATCTCAGCAAAACCGCAAATCATGTCATAAATATTTTGAATTAAAAAATAACCGTTATATAATGATAATCGTTGTTTACACTCGTAAAGCTATTTAAGGTAGATGCAATTTACCTGTTTACGTGAAATGAATGTTTTCCGGGATCTTGATCTATCAACGGAATTATTAATTTCTACTGAAATGTTTATCTGGGCTGCCTAAAATCAGGATACCAAAAACCCGAATATTTCAATAAATAACTTTTATCATCATTTATGTGATTAATTAGATGAAAATACCAGAAAAAGCTCCTAGAGTGGAATTAAGCGATAAATAGAGCAAACAAATTAACACACAAACCCCTGACTTATTCTGTGAATTTAAATAGAAAATTCGTTACTTCGAATCCATAAAGAAAACTTTAAATTAGAGTCATTGAGCACCAGGTCGAGAACCACAGACAGATAATAATCCCTAAACCTAATACAACAACACCATCCGTAAATAACGAACTTCCCAACGAAATACAAATTAAAAAGATTATGAAATTTTTAAGAATAAACGTAAAATACGCTTTACAATAATTTGACTAATTTTAGGTGTATATTAAATGTTCATTTGAAAAAAAAATGTATCTGTCTATATACATATATTTTTATTTCTAAAAATTACCATTTTAAATGGTTTTGCAATTAGCGAATAGTGTATCGGTACGTGAATATCTATCTTCATGGCTCTTAAAATTAATTAACTAAATAATTAACCATCACGCCGTTTCCCCACAAGGGTAGGCAGAGAGGACGGATCGTCATAATACTCGACCTTGGAATACACTTCTGCTTCAATCACGTCTCATATATTCTCTTCTGTTATTCCGATTTCTGACATGGCCCGACACAAGTATTTGATTCACTTAATCGTGCCATGTCTTCCTCGGAGGCCCCCGGTTTCTTCTTCCATTCACATTCGCGTCATATATTCTCCTTACACTCCTTTCTTCATTCATTCGCTCTACACACCCAAAACCATCTAAGCATCCCTTTATTAATTAAACTCATTACGCTTACATCAGCCTTGCATTCTTTACAATTCTCAACATTTTTTACACGATCATACATGGTTTTACCACACATTCGCTTCAGAGATTTCATTTCTACAGTATTCAGTCTACTTTCATCCTTCCTCTGCCAGTTCCAAACCTCACTACAATACATCAGCGTTGGTATCAGCACTCCATTGTGGACTGCTAGCTTCGCTTCGTTGGACAACTTTTTGTTTTGAAAATTAGTATAATAACAAACCAAAATAGTACTCCCTCTCTAAACACGAGAATTTCTCAATTGGGGAGGTATTCATTATAAAAATAATGGCTAGTATCCTGAAGAAGGGAGCTTTGGTCTTGAAACGCTTAGATATTAAATACGGTGGTTTTAAACAAAGTAATTATCATTAATTTAAATAAAATAAAAATAATAATTCTCGTAGAGTATATAGCAAACGCACCAACACCTGCCTCCCTGTGTCATGGACCAATTAACGACTGAAGTAGTTTGTTTTACCTTACAGATATGCACTTGTTCCCAATATATTTCCGTTTAACACTATTCCCACCTGTGAAATTACAAATACTATCTTGCATGTAATTCAACACTCGGCACATACTAACACCACACTCAATTACAATCACGGCGTACACCAACACAACACAAGAAACCACAACAAACTACCTATACCAAAAATACACTCACCAAAATATGAACTAAAATCTTTAGAATACATAGCTTACACACAATACAATAAATTACCCAACGATATTAAAAATACAAGCCAATGTGAAAGGTCTTAACCCATAAGTGCCACATGTATTTTTTTAAAATGCAGGAGAAGTGTCGATAATCCATGAATATATATATTTTTTTATATTGATTACTATTATTTTTAGACACATGTTTTCAATAATGTGACGTAATTTTAGAACCTTGGGTAACGCGTGACGAATTTTATGGCTCGAGCTATATATCGTTCTTTGGCACTCAAGTACAATAATGTATCGGGACGATATATCGTTCGGTGGCACCTAAAAGGTTGAAGTAAGATGCTTAAACTCGATTATTTGAAACAATACCTTAAGGATTAATGGTGTGATGTGTCTCTGTAATAAGTATAACTATATAATGCACCAGTGATATGTCTTTATTACAAAATGCAAAATATTTATTGTAAATATTGTTAATGTACTGTGAATGATAATTATGTATTTTAAATATTAAGTATGTTTGTTTCTAAAAGTGTACTGCAGGTTCTGCATGTGATCCCACAATGAGTTTCTCAACTCTTGGGAATACAATATATATAGTGTTGTATACTTTTTAATATTAATGGAAAGGGCAGGATTACATGTATTTATTTATGCCCCAATGGACTTTTACATGAACATTGTATAATACAGTTACCTATTTGTTGTAGTTACAATGGCAGAGCAAGTACACGCTACATGATATTGCTCTACAAAATAAGTAACATAAACACGTAAAATTAATAAAAATGCACACCTCCCAAGAGTAAAAAATAAAATAAGCAAATTAGACATGTTAAAAGTGTAAAATATTAAATGAAATACTAACATGCCCTTTTGATTATAAAACTTTGGTAACTATCTTCCACTTGTTTATTTCAGACTGGACCGATTTCACCCTATCACGGGCATCTTCAGACTGGCACAATTAAATCGTTAATCGTTTAATCGTTAAAAGTATCGAGAAAAAAATCCTGACTGCGCTCGAAGGGGTAGCGGGATGCGCCGAGTGGTGGGAGTGGTGGAATGGTAGAGGGAAGTCGCAGCTACCAAACGCGCCTCAATCCTCTCCGAACAACGGTAGAGCTAGCACAGTGATCCGCGCAAAGTGTGTTTTGTCGTTGCGTCGGAAATCAAGATGCAACATTTGCTGGAGCAGCGGGCTGCCATTAAATTCTGCGTTGGGCTGAAAACAACCGGAATCGAGACCCTAGCCATGATTTGGGAAGCTTTCGGAGATGAACCGAGATGAAATATTTTAGAACGAGATGAACGGAGATGAAATATTTTACACTTTTAACATGTCTAATTTGCTTATTTTATTTTTTACTCTTGGGAGGTGTGCATTTTTATTAATTTTACGTGTTTATGTTACTTATTTTGTAGAGCAATATCATGTAGCGTGTACTTGCTCTGCCATTGTAACTACAACAAATAGGTAACTGTATTATACAATGTTCATGTAAAAGTCCATTGGGGCATAAATAAATACATGTAATCCTGCCCTTTCCATTAATATTAAAAAGTATACAACACTATATATATTGTATTCCCAAGAGTTGAGAAACTCATTGTGGGATCACATGTCACAGGCAAGAGTTTACGAGTGGCACAAACAATCCCAAAACGGTCGGTAATCAATTGAAGATGATGTGCGCGTTGGACGACCATCAACTTCCAAAACTGATGAGAATGTCACAAAAATGAGAGAAGTGTTACAGTACGATCGTTGTTGAGAAGTGCAACATGACAAAGAAACGGTTGCGCGAAAGGATTCGCCGCGTTCGAAAGGAGATCGCCAACACCTGGATTTTGCATCATGACAATGCCCCCTAACACACTCGGCTCTCGTCGTCCAGGAGTTCCTCGCTAAGCAAGGCGTGGCGACACTGCCGCAACCGCCGTACAGTCCCGACTTCTTTTTGTTCCCCCGCATCAAGCGAAGTCCAAAGGGACGCCACAGGAGACATTGGATGGGGTGAAAACCGCTTCGACGCAGTGCCTTAACACCTCGACTCCGGTGATGGGTCTGATTTGACCCAGTGTTTTTTAAATAAAAGATTTTGCCGCAAATATTTCGTTTAGGCTAATTTCCTCTTGTCTATTCTTTTATCAAATATTTACCCACATCTCGACTCAAAATGATTAAAATCGGACACGTTTTAAATAAGTTATTAGAATAATTGTGTATAAAAACACGCAAAAACTCTATCTCTTCTCATTTGAATTTGAGCAGCCGACGAAACAGTATATCTCTCGCTCTATCCTTCCGTCTTTGTCCCTCGCAGTCCTTAACACGCAGATGTTGTCAACCATTCGGGCACATTTCTAGTATGGTGATTATATTTTTATAACTTTGTTTTAATTTTTTTTATTTCGTACCATACTAACGCAATGGCAAGGCAACATTATTTAGCTGATAATGAGATTGAAAAGCTACTTAACAGTGAGATCAGTGATGATGGCGACTTGGAATTCGAAGCATTGGATCCAGAATTTGAAAGTGATCCGGAAGACATATTACTAGAGGAAATATCTGAAAGTGAAAATGGAAGTGATAATGCAGTTCCGTTGCAGATCAACTTGTCAAATTCCGGATTCCTTTAATTTTTTAATGAAAATTGTTCATTTAAATTTGTTTTGTTGAAAAATAAAAGTTTTAGTATTTTTAACTAAAATGTATGTCATTCAATGGTTTTAATTGTGACAAATAAATGTGTGAGAAAATTAAATACTCAAATAAGAACGCCATTATATAATATTTTCTAATATTTGCATAAGCAATCATCATATAATATGGCTATAAATTTAATTTATTTTCTTTTTACACATCTTTCTATTAGAGGTACAGCCACAAGAAAGAATTAAATAAGTGATTTTATTTCTGGTATTTTAAATCATACATGATATACTTGTAAATGCACACCATCGATTTCCCGAAAATGTTAATAAATATGTAAGCAGAAATGTTCGCTTCCACTGACTTCCTGGGGCGAGTCCTTACCCCCTCCCGCACTGCTCTCCTCATTCCGCTGACCGTCGGCAGCGGTTGTCTCCAGACGCTACCGATTTAGTTGTTGTTTTGCTCTCGCGTGGTATGCCCGCGCTGCTGCATATCGAAGAACCGCAACATTTACGGAATACTAATTTCTAAAATATCTATCTTTATACAAGAAACACAAGGGATATGTTATGAGTTTATGAGGAATTACATAATATCATATAAAAGTAAGGATATGAACGAAAAATGCATAAAAAAGCCTTTTATTTTCATCATTTCAGCCGGGTCAATCTGGACCCACCATCGCCGAATGTGTTTTATTTTGAACCTCCGGGTATTACGTGTTAAGGGGGTTCGGTCTTCTGCCTTCCAGGGTGCCTTCCAAGACTGGAAGAAACGCTACAAAAAGTGTATTGACGCCCAAGGGGTGTATTTTGAAGAAAATTAATTGTTTGTACGATTATTGGCAATAAATTGGCTGAATTTTTTTTTTCTCGATACTTTTGCGATGGACCCTGTATATTAAAATGAATATTTGTCTGTCTACCCGTTCTCGACTTTCTCGAAAATTAATCTAACAATTTTACTGAAAATAGCATAGTTTGTAATTATTAGTGACGGAAAGGTTTAGAGAGTAGTTTGAATGAAATCCAATATGTAAAACCGTTGCTATAACGTTTTAAATTTAGTGTGAAAAATATTGAACCAGCTATGTTGTATTGAGGATACCACTCTGGTTATCCACAGATTACACACACATATATATATATAAGACGAGGATTTGTTTGGATATAATATTTTCAAAATGGAAAACACAAGTAGGTACCTACTTAAGAACTTCTTTATTTAGATATATTTTGAAAAAAAAAACAAATTTTTGGAATGAAATAAAATATTCAAAGAAGTCAAAAGGCATTACTATCACCGTCAAATCAATTATGGCATCCAAACGGCAAGCAAGAATTCACAAGTTTATAAATTTATTAAAAAAAAACCCGAGCGGGGCCCCGGGTACACATCAGCTAATCGTTAATTAAAAAAATCATATTAAAATGGAATTCCACCATGAATTGACAGTTTCAAAATTAGAAATAATTCAAATAAAATACACAAAATTAAATTAAAATATGTATTCACTATGGAGCAGTAAACTCGCAAAGTATTTATGAAGAGTTTGTTTCGGCACTAATACGGAATCTCTAAATATGCGACCACATTCCAGTGTGTGAACCTGGAACCAGGTAACTTGTCTCGTTTTTCTGGTCTGTACATATAATTTTTTTTGGCGATAATTTCAGGACTGTCCTATCATTAACACTTTTATTTGATAAAATAATATAATTATATATACCACATCCCTGAGTGCTTCCGACAAGGAGAAGGGCTTACTGGCAAACGGAACATGGAAATCGGGAAGTGGAAAGCGGAAAGTATCGAGAGGTAGTACTCACCACCATGTAGGCGTCCCCAATGGTCTCCACCTTGTAGACGTCGAAATTCTCGATGGTGGAATCGAAGCAGGTGTACAGGTCGTTCAGGAAATCAACCACCTTAAATAAAAAAAGGTGTACATGAGATGATAACGTGTTTTTAAATTCTACTAGACCATACTTCATTATTGTATTATTAGATTGATTTAGTCTGCGCTATATAGGCTTCCCACGCGGTGGCGGTGATTTTTTTCATTTTTATATTTATTTGATTTATTAAATTTTCAACTACCAAACTAGGCACATGCCCGTATTATGGTATTCGTGGTAAAGAAATAAAAACATAATAAGGTAACATAAATAGAAATAGAGACAGAAGCATTTTAAAAACAACACAAAGTTGCACGTTGAAAGAAAAAGCAAAAGTAGAGATTTAGGAAATATATAAGTAAAATCGAATAAAATCATAATTAATATACATATTTATATATTATTAAATAATTAATAACAGGAGTAATTAAACTATTTTACGATGACATTCTTTGAAATAATTAATTTCTTGTGCAAATAACCAATTTTGAACACTGATGGTATAAAGATTATCAGATTTAGATTTTCTAGTATCAGTACTCAGTGAGTTGACCATTTTGGGAGCAATATAAGAGAACTGTTGTTAATTTCGTTGTTGGGTTTTGTTCATTAAATGATTTTTCCATACGTACATGAGAATAGTCTTTACGTACATGAGTTGTGACTATGTGATAAATAATTGATGCTGCACAACCTCCCCATCCCACAATACCATATGTAGAAGTACTTTAAAAGAGTGGTCTAGTTCTCCCAGGAACATTTTCGTATCGCTGCTAGACGCTCCTCTGGAGCCCGAAGATTTAAGATTGGATTTATAATGAGAATCTTCCAGTTCCTGTTATTAGGGCGCTGTTTAGTCGATCCATAGATTGGTAAAAATGATGGGGATAATGATTTGAGATGCGGATATATGTATATAATCTTGAAAGCGAGGTTAGGTTAGATCAAGGTACCTCGAGCGGCGTGCTCTGGGCGGACATCTCGGTGAAGCCCACGATGTCGCTGAAGTAGATGGTGACGCAGTCGAAGCTCTCCGGGTCCACGCGGTGGCCGCGCTTCAGCTGCTCCGCCACGGGCCGGGGCAGCATCTCCAGCAGCAGGGCCTCTGGACCACACCGATAAACCAACATACACATAGTCACAACATTTCACTGCAATTCATTCATACGGAGGGAACATAGAGGCCGGCAAATCATTCCACAGCCAGGCTGTTGAGCACAAGAACGAGTTGTAGAAGCGACCCGTTCTCATGTGACAAATATCAACCGTGTAAAAAAAGGCGCGCGTTTCCCGATTGTGCACCGGTACTGAAGGGATCAATAGTTCCTGATTTAAAGATTGGAATCCGTTTGTTAGATAGGCGAATTTTATCAAACGGACCGCCCGTTTCTGCACAGAGTCGAGAGTTTTTTTTTCTGTTATTTTGGGGCTCCCGACCAGAGGTGGATGCCGAATTCTACAGTGCCACCGCCAAACAAACGAATTAACCAACACATAATTCATTCAAGTGCTAACTTCAGAATCTACAACGATACAGGCCATTTATTGTAAAACAGCAGTTGTTGTAGTAACCAGTTAATACTATATCATTTTCAGTTGATATTTGATAAGAGAATACTACTATTGTCACTGTAACGACATTTGCACACATCTCTAGTCGGAAGAACCATCTCCACGGTGTACTGGACGGCCATATTGGATGCTACCCCCACAAACATTGGTACATTATTGACTCTTAGCCCTCTTTGCAACATTTACTCTAAAGTAAAGCAAATACTATAAATAGTAGTTATCATATTGATATAATTTAAATAAGTGTCCCTGTGAAATCATCTAATTTTTGATTTGATTTAAGGCCTTTAATAAGGAACTCAAGTCCATTTTTATTTAACAATAATGACGTTCAAACTCAAATACTTATTTATATTTTTTATATAAATATTAATATTTATTCTAAAAAACTAAATTTCTAGATAAAATAATTTTCAAAGTTCCAATTTTTCAAACGTCATCAAAAAACTCCAAATCTATGACCAGTTGGTTTTTATCAGTTTTGAGGTTAGAATGTCAAATTTCAAAACAAGGATGAGGTTTACCGTACATCATTTTATATTCTATTCATAGTAAACCATAACTAATAAAATTATATACCTTTTTTGAAACTTTAACTCAAAGAATAATAATAATATTGAGCAATAATATTATCATAATATACGTATTGATAATTGCTTTGCTCATAAATACTCTAATTTATTTCACTAAAAACAGTTTTTTTATTGAACAACAATTATAGATACTTTCATATGAAGTGGTAACTTGGTGATGTGACATTATTATAATTTAAAAAATAAAACAATAACTTTCTTTACATCACTTTTATTTACCGTAGCTTCTTCAGGGCAGTATACTACTAAACTAAGAATCAAGATACACATGTGTTATAGATTGATAAAAACATGCGAGTGAAAGGCCAAGGGTGGGAGATCAGCAGGTACCTGCTGACCGGGAAGTGTGTGTACTTTGTTTATTGGGAATAATTTAAGAATTGGACTTTTATTTAAAATTATTTGATCATTTATGTGTCTACTATTAGTGTTTTTGACTTTCCTTATTTCCAATAAACTATTAACAATAAAAATGAAAAATAAAAATTTCCATACTAATCCAAAAACAGAATGCGCACGTGATGTCAAATGTTCCAAAAGCAATGGTACCAATATAACAAGGTTGTTTTTATGTTTTGATGAG
This sequence comes from Halesus radiatus, assembly GCA_022606495.2. Lineage (NCBI taxonomy): Eukaryota > Metazoa > Arthropoda > Insecta > Trichoptera > Limnephilidae > Halesus > Halesus radiatus. Next base: position 242,749 of record JAHDVE020005298.1, on the reverse strand, counting down.
ATGATTTTTTATTCATTTTAAAATAAGATTTATAAATTCTGCGTATGATTACCATATACTAAAAGTTATTTATTCAGAATCGGCGTTTGCTGATCTCTGTGAATTAATATTTTTCACTGGAGTTCCTTATTGTATTTAAAGGGAAAGCATTTTGAAGTAGTAATCTTATCTCTTATTTAATTGAGTGGGTATTAGAATAGATAGCTATACTGTTCCTGAAATTAATGAAGTTATTAGTCAGCATTGGAAAATTTATATTATCGTAATGAAGGTACCTGACTAAAGCTTTCGGAGAGGAAAGGAATGAAGAGAATTTGCAGTTCCTATTTACACACAATTAAAGTTCGCAAGGTATTTTACCTGTTTTCTTTTTCTCTTCCTGAAGTTGGTCTGTTCTCTCGTCCACCAACAACTCCAGATTGTTGGCATATTTCTCCATCATCGCCATCATATTGTCGAAAATATTTGGTTTCCTGGGAACAAAGGCATTTTTCGCTGTTTTATTTTGAGGTGACGAGAAGATAAAACCCGAAATATAAAGTAACTTAAAAACTGATTACGAATATGAAATAATATTCAAAATGTATATTGCTTGGCAATAAAATTTAGACAGTTAATAAAGTGGATATAGAAATTTTCATTAGTACGGCACCACCATAGTGTGACGGCCTCCATGGTCGAGGGGTTGAAATCCCGGCGTGCGCAAGTAAATTTGATTGAATTAATTTGTAATCATTGTAGAAAACAATATTAACATCATCTGCCTATCCGGGGCAACCGCATAGGCAGAGGTCCTGGGTTCGAGTCCCAGATGCGACTGAAATATTTTTTATTTTCTGTAATTTTTTTCCGATTTTATGTTTCATTTAGGTTATGTTAATATTATTTTCTACAATGATTAAATATTAAAAGGAGGTTTTTAATCTCAATAAAAATATGTAAATAATTAATTAAAAATAATATAATTTCTGTCTGAAATAATATTTAATATTCCATCGTATGTGGCGCGAACGTTCAGTAGCCAGACATTACTGTGGAAACCGCCCGGCAGCCGGTGCATGTGTCACGTCGTAGAAATAACCGTACGGTTGCTGCCGGGAAAAACCCGTGCGTTTCGTTCGTACCAAGCCGTTACGCCAGTGTCGCACTGGTACCGGGCCCGGGCATTTTGAACTCATATAATAAAAAAGATTGTTAATTTTTTGAAAATATTGAACTTTTCCCGGCGTTCCGGAATTTTAAATTTTAATATTTTGTTCTTATCATTTGACCTGTAATTGGTAAGGGCAGTTTAATTTATTTATTTATCTCTAAATAGAACATATGTACATTTGTTACATATATTCTAATATAAACATAATATACCAAACTTAAAAACAAAAAAGTTTCCAGTTTGAGTCACAATATACAATAAAAACAAAACAAATTACGATATTAAAAAAGACATCTTTCATATTTCGTTAATTCCTTCTTAAATTTCAATACATTCCTCTTGTCCGCTATTTTATATTGGCCGATGTTGATTGGAAGATCTCCATGGCTCTATGTGGTAATAAGTTTTGCTATTTTGTTTTATTCCAGAAGGGAAGTCTTATTTCATTTCTTCTTCTTGTAGAGTGGTTATGTTTGTTTTGATGTTTATTAATTTTTCTCAAGAAATCAGAATTTGATGGCCGTTAAACATTTCAAAGAGAAAAACTGTTACATTTAAGAATATAATTTGCTTAAAAGACAATATGTTTAGATCAATTAACACGTTTTAACTTTGGAATATTTGTTTGGTTTTTAAATTATTCTCATGGCTTTGTTTTACTAAAATCCTCCCCTTTTGATAAGAACAGAATACTGCCAAAATAATGAATATTAGGAAGAATGATGGCATTGTATATAGTTTTACAGGATTCTGGATGTATCTTCTTATCCTTCCGAGAGTGAGAATTAATATTTAGTATTTAGAGAGAGTCAGTCTGGAATCTAAAATTACACCCAAATGTTTCATTTCGGATACTTGGGAGAATGTTTTATGTATATATATTTTTTATTTATTAATTATTTTTTTGATACGTACATTCACAGAAAAAAAGTACATAGGTTATAAACATTTTTTAAACATTACATTATAAATACATCTGAACACATGTACATAAACCTACGTGTAATGAATATAAAACCAAAATCCCACATAGGCAAGGCCAGTGCGTGGGTATACCTGGTATCAATTAGTGGCAGTTTATTAGTATATTTGTATTAATACATGGATGTTGAAGGTAAGTTAAATAAAAATGATGAGTTAAATAAGAAAAAGAAAATGGGGAAAAATATACAATTATAGCAGAAAAAGGTTGATATCTTCGGTTTTAATCCAGTTTTTTATAACATTTTTGTATGTATTTAAAGACGATATGTTTTTATTCTTACATTTTGTAGATATTAAATTATAAACGTTAGGAGCAATAAAAAATACTACTATTTTTTCATTTCCGAAATTTATAAATTTATTTTTGTTCAGAGAACTTTAATATATTATTTTTAAGGCAAAGAGCGCTACTATAACATTTTTAAGCTTATAGTTTAGTTGGTTCGTATTTAATCTAATTTATTTTATGTTATTATTAACAATAATGTTTTTTATTTTCTTTTAATATACGTTTCTTATTTTTAAATTCTTGTTTTACCTTTTTGTATGTACCATATCTCATGTAATATTTGAGATTGAGTTTGCACCATCCACCCAGTTTTGCTGGATTAAAAAAAAATTAATTGATAAATAATTATCTCCAGAATTATGTACATATATATTCTATAGAATACTGACATTCCTTTTCGCAGAGGTCTCAGCTTCGTCCGTATGGCCTTAAAGTCAGGTCTGTCTTCGGGGACTTCCGCCCAGCACTCCTTCAAACAGTCTCTCACAAAGTCAAAACCGCTTTCCAACGGCTCGAGGCAAGGTCTGGAAAAACAATATTATCTTTACGTACAGCCACGAAACGTATTACTTATACGACCAGCGCAGACCCGCGGACAATCCCTGGATATTATAATTATAGGATATATATAATTGTAATCCACATCCGGGAATCGAGCCCCGTTCAACTGCTTGGAAGGAAACTAGGATAATAACACCATCAACTATTATAAAAAACGGTGGCATCAATTCAATATAATATGTACTGAAAATAAGAATTACGTATTATAGAAATTTACAAGATAGATATTTACTCATAGATGGTTTGGGCATGTAGAGGGACTGAACGAAGGAAGGAGTGTAAGGAGAATAAATGACGCGAATGTGAATGGAATAAAAAGCCGAAGACGCTAGAGAAAAACACGAAACGATCAAGTGAATCAAATACTTGAGTCGGACCACGTCAGAAGTCAGAATAACCAAAGAGAATGTATGAATGTGAATGAAGAAAGAAGTGTCTGCCAAAGACCGAATAGTTTAGCGGTCCGTCCTCTCTATCTACCCCTCATATATTTAATATATATTTTGCTTCTACAGTAAAAGTTGTTAGGTCTCAGTTAAATTTCCATCAAAGGTCTTCAATAAGAAAATTGTTCCCCTAGGAAAGTATTTCTGAATCTTATCGCCTTCATGGTTTGTCATCCGGATGACGTAAACAAAAAACAAATAAAGCCACAACAATAAAGGCACCACTTATATGAGTAGTTTCGCCACAATTATTTGCTCCGACGAACAATATCTCCCAAAATCCTTTTTATATGAAAGGATTTAGAAAAATATCGGGAAGTTTGACAATATAGCGGTGCTTTCTTCCCGATATTTGGTGATATGGGTCAGGACTCGGAGTGAGGCGGCGACATCTGTCGATAATGGAATCAGTTTATTTTCAGCTTCTTCCAGTTTTTGTTCGCCGGAAGAGAGTGGGGGAAGTGATTGCTAGGCGCGTGCCTATTGCCTTCCCCGGAAGATTAATAAAACTTTTCTTTTAATTACGTTAGAGGTTTCAGCGAAAAGAGTAAAGGTTTTAAATGAATTGAAAACGAAAATCTACAAGTCAGATTACAAAATGGTTTTAAATGATTTTTTTTGTTAGATTTTGCTTCCAGAGAAAAGGACCACAAGTGATGGAAATTACTGAACTAACGAACTAACTAACCATCCCGCTCTTTCAGCAGGTATTGGCAGAGATAAGGGAGATCTACATAAATCTCTCTCGGCATACTGTTTAGTTCATTCTTATTCATAAATTGAATTATACGTTATTTTCTGTTATTCAGACTTTTCATCCAGTAGCGCGTCACGTAATATCTGAACTAACGAACTAACTAACCATCCCGCTCTTTCAGCAGGTATTGGCAGAGATAAGGGAGATCTACATAAATCTCTCTCGGCATACTGTTTAGTTCATTCTTATTCATAAATTGAATTATACGTTATTTTCTGTTATTCAGACTTTTCATCCAGTAGCGCGTCACGTAATATCTGAACTAACGAACTAACTAACCATCCCGCTCTTTCAGCAGGTATTGGCAGAGATAAGGGAGATCTGCATAAATCTCTCTCGGCATACTGTTTAGTTCATTCTTATTCATAAATTGAATTATACGTTATTTTCTGTTATTCAGACTTTTCATCCAGTAGCGCGTCACGTAATATCTGAACTAACGAACTAACTAACCATCCCGCTCTTTCAGCAGGTATTGGCAGAGATAAGGGAGATCTGCATAAATCTCTCTCGGCATACTGTTTAGTTCATTCTTATTCATAAATTGAATTATACGTTATTTTCTGTTATTCAGACTTTTCATCCAGTAGCGCGTCACGTAATATCTGAACTAACGAACTAACTAACCATCCCGCTCTTTCAGCAGGTATTGGCAGAGATAAGGGAGATCTACATAAATCTCTCTCGGCATACTGTTTAGTTCATTCTTATTCATAAATTGAATTATACGTTATTTTCTGTTATTCAGACTTTTCATCCACTAGCGCGTCACGTAATATCTTTAGTAATAGATCCATACACAGTAATTAAATTCAGTGTCACATCTTAAAAATGATGCAATTTTTGGTAATTGACCGACTAGTTGGCTGAACGGTCCCAAGCTTCTGGTTCCCACCAGGTCTCACGGGTACAACCTTGTTTTAGTTAAGGCGATCCAATGCGAAATAATGCAAAAATCGTGAGTTTTCGGTTTGAATATTTGATTGCCTAGGAATATTATAAATGCTTTAATTAAATACTCCGAGTAGAAGACATCTTGGACTTTGGAGTATCATTTTTAGATTTATAAGTCTAGAAAAAAATAATGTATTGAAATGTAAAATATCCTTACAAATATTTTTTCGGATTTTGTGTATTATAATAATGTGGAAAATTAAATTTTTTTATAATAGGACCGTAAATTTTTTGAAAATTTGTGCTTGAAATACTCAAATTAAAATAAAACATGGATTTGGGGAGGTTTTTTTTGTTGTATAAATCAAAACAGATGGCATTCGACGATTTTCGAAATGCGATTTTCAGCCTTATGTCATCTTCATAAGGAGTTTATACGTTTCGCGTTAGTTACCGCCCAACTTCGGTGAAAAATGTCCTCTCCAAACGAAAACTGTTGAATAATAACATATGTTGGCTTCTGAAGACGCGTCTCAAATGAATTTCAAATCTCGCTGTTTTCCGATTATAATTGCGGAAGAAGGAGAAATTCGACTCTTGTAGGGTTATTCGTAACTCGGGAAAAAACTGTGTTTTTCTTCCAATAAAAATGTATTATTCTTTATTTATTTGAAACACACATTATTCAACAAAGAAATGTAAGAAAGTTTTGACTGCCCAACTAGGAACAAATCCCGTTTTAGGACTATCAAATTGACAAGTTTAGTCCCTATTAAGTGTCATTATACAACAATAGAAGAGAAAAAAAGCTAGTATTGACACATTATGGTAAAATAATATATGTAGAAATAACTATAATAATTAAGTATAAAGAGATGTGAAGAATAATACAGAAAAAAACAATTGTGTAAACCAGATAATTTGAGTATAGTATAATAATTAATAGAGAATAATAGTTAAGTTCAAAGAGATACGAAGAAAAAAAATATTGAGTGATCGTTTGCGTATTTCAGTCCATCTTTGTAGTGAAGTTCAGTTTTAGTTATCATTAAATCCTATAGCATGAACATAAATAAGTAGTAACGTAAAAGGAAGTTACAATAGTTTAGTTAATTTAAAATCTAACTAAAACTTTTAAGCCTGTTTTCATGTAAAATCTTTCTCCAAGTCTCTACATTAAATGTTTAAATAAAACAGGTTTCGTCCTGGGGGCATATCAAATAATTGATGTTTATTACAACGCCGGTTTGTAAACACGAACAATGTAGGTTTGCACATTCGTACATCACACTTTAACGCGGATTATTGTGATATTAAGGAATGGGTTGTACTTTGGCAAGGATACTGACAGCCTACCGCAGAACAGCGTTATTAAAGGAACAAACTTCAAGAACTAATTAAAAGCGAGTGGGTAGTGGGAAAACAATTATCCAGTGGAAATACCTCTTATAATAAAGGAATTCCTCCATTTATTAACAGTTGCAAAAATAGAAATATTATTATTGTAATTTCTTCAAAAGATTGGTAATCACTTTGTGGCGTCATTATCAATAAATTAATTAAATAATATAGTTTGTGTTGACCACTTTATTAATACACAGTTATATACATGTTTCGAAAGCTTTGCTCTCTTCGAAAGTATTCTAGATACTCCTGATGAAGAAAGCATCGCTTTCGAAACAAGTAGATATCTGTGTATTAATAAAGTGGCGAATACAAAGTATATTACTTATTTTATTTATATGAAATCACACAATGACATGTATGTTTCAACTAGATCGATCTCCCCCACCTCTAAACACCATCCTTTTAAGCAAAGTGGGTCGCAGGAAAAGGTTCACGTGCTGGACATCACTGGAATAGCATAATGGTTTAATCTTATGTATGTATCTAACATCTTTACAATCTATTACTTTTAGTAGAGTGGGCTGGCCACCCTCCGGAGCATCAGTTCGGCGTTCCCCGGCTGTTCCCTGGGAAACCTGAGAACTCCTGGAATATCTCACCTGAAGGGCGGCACTCCGGGCTTCGAGCTGGCTACCTTCCGGAGCACGAGTTCGGCGCCTCCCGGCTGCTCGCCGAAGGGCCCTCGCCGCGTGTGCAGCTCGTACAGCAGTAGCCCGAACGAGTACACGTCTCCGCGCGCCGTGCCGCCTCCAGCGCCCGCGCGCAGTAACTCGGGCGCGCGGTACAGCAGACCTGGAGGGAACATGAGGAGTATTATAGCAAAATTTTTATCAGAATTATAACCTCAAAATTTGTAGAAAATGTAGGTGCAGATTTAGGTATGAATTCGCTCCACAACTGAATAGATAATACACACTGGAGATGTCTTCCACATAGATTTGTGTGGAAACCGATGTAGCCACTGACTTACTATCTTTTGGTTCTAGCCCCGAGAGAACCAATGAAAATACAGCGCGGATTTCTGAATTCGAAATTTAAGAGGAACGGCTGCGCTGCCTCTTCCATACATAACTTAATTTTGGATTGGAAGCCAAAATACCCATCCAAACCGAATGATACATATTATTTTATTTATTTTCGTTTTAAATTATGAAGTATATTAAAATATTTTCAAAGTAGATGGGGTTAAAGGTTTTTTTTTAATAATTGTTAAAAGTGCTTCTATAATCGCGATAATTAATTTATTTTGTTTTTGTTTACATTATGAAATATAGGCCATTAAATGAATTAATTTTTCGCGAGGCACCCCTAACAAATATTTGAGGGATAACGGGCATTTAAAAAAAAGTTTTACGCCGTCCGTTTTGAAAATATAATGAAATATAAAATAAAAAAATAAAAAATAAATTAAATTAAAAACGACCAATTTATGTTGGAACACAAATTTGGGGCACATAATTTAAAATATCGATCCGAAATATGTTTTATTTTCATATATTTATTTACCTAATAATATTTACATAGAAAATATGATAATAATAAAAGATACGATAAACCCGCAAATATTTTTCTAAGTTGCCTTTAAAATTAAGAACATTTTTTTTTTTCATGTAAATGAAATACTCTCATACGTACTAGATATTTATTAATCTTTTTATTTAAAAAAAATATATCAGTCAGTTTGGATGGATATTTTGGCCTAAAATCCAAAATTAAGTTTTGTATGAAATAGGCAGCGCAGCCGTTCCTCTTTAGGTTCACGACTTTCTTGTGTTCTTCTTATTCTATGGCTCCACTATGCTTCTCGGAATATTGATTTTTTTTTCGGACGGTGTCGAAAAGATTATCCTTGGACTATCGACATTATGAGACCGGCAGGTATGATGGTGTCTATAATCATACTCTTAATGTTTTCTTTAATTACTCTTCTCTTTAAATTTTAACTTACGTAAACTCTGGCGAAATATTTTCACATGATTATCACCATTTAAATTTCAAAGTTTCCGTAATAAGAATGCGATGTTCTTTCGTGCAGTGTTCCATGCGCGTAAGCAAAGAGTGTTGATCTTTCTTTCAAGGCTTCATGATAACAAATGGCATAAATTGAAGAAGGGGTGCTATTTTTTCAGTGCCACCAACTTAACTGAATGAAACTGATTTCATTACGGCGCTCGTATACTGAGAAATAGGCACGTCTCTTTATCACAAGGGAATACCAGTTTAGTAAGCGCAGAGAGATGATTTGGATGTTCACCTTCGAGTCTGGCCTGCACCAGAGTAGACTCCACCGGCAGCTCCTCGCCCCGGCGAAAGCTCTCCAGGCCGAAGTCCGAGAGCTTCACCACCCAGCGCGAGTCCACCAGGCAGTTGGAGGCTTGCAGCGAGCCGTGGCAGCGCAGCGGAGACTCGTGCAGATAGCTCATACCCTGCCGAGATAACAATCATCTTATTATAGCTATTCGTCAGCACGTGTAATAAATTAGGGGTTCGTATTTTCGCCACCAAATGCAAATGTTCTAAATAGCCGTGTGAATTTGATTCAATGACTGAATAAATGTTCCAAAATGTTCCTCAAGAAAATGTTCAGCTAATGACAGATATTTTTAAAGTTTCGGTCACAGTATCAATAAGTGCTCCAGGTTAAGTATAAGGTTATTTATTATTTACTTATTTTTCAATTTGGGAGTCGGGTATGGATACCGCCACCCCGGGAACCATTCATTGGATGATCAATATCTCTGCCGTAGGTTACTTCAAATGGTTCGCTACTTTTGGTGACTTAGGAGGGGTGCCCGTGTTTATGGAGTGAGTTTTTTTTTTTATTTTTTTTTATTCTACATAAAACAGGCAATATGCCCAAAACTTACAAACATGAATGTTTATATATCAATAATAAATTATAAGTACAATAAATAACAACAAAAATTAATTAATAATAATAATGAAAAAGAAATTAAAGGTGGAAAAAATATTATAAAGAAGGTGTATAAACTAACTCCTTATTGTCACCTGTGCTGTTGGTACACTGTTTCGGTACTTAATAAGGGGCATCATCACATTATCAGCTTGATATTAATGGTAAAACTTTTTTTTTAAATTGATTAATTGTGTCATTAAATGTCTATTTCATTATTAGAGCAATTAATAGTATTGTAATTTATTTATATCCGCGGTAAAGGAGACAAATATCCCGTATTTGTATGATAGGTTTTAATATCAAAAAATATCTTTTATCCTCCTTGTTGATTTTCTTGTTGGTGTACTTTGCCTTAAAAATATCTCCCACAAACCATCCCCAAAGATGACATTCGTTAACAGCTATCTTTATTAATTTGCTTGTCACTTAAATGATTTTACGTTTTAATAAGGAACTCCAGTTAAAAAGATAAAAGATTATATATATATTCATACAGATCAGCAAACGCCGATTCTGAATATATTACTTTTATTATATAATCATACGTAGAACTTATAAATCGTTATTTAAAAATGAATAAAAAAATATCTCACCAAAATACCGTGTTATGTTGGTACCATTGCATTTGAAACATCTGACGTCACGTGCGCATTCTGTTTTTGGATTAGTATGGACATTTTTGTTTTTTCGATTTTGTTTTTTCGATTTTGTTTTGTATTTTAAATATGCATATTTTAAGTTACGGCGAAATTTAAAGTTAATTTGGGTGACTTTAAGTTCTATAATTTTTTTCAATATAAAAAAAATAAAAACGATTACTATTTGAAGAAATTAAATTATGTTAATGATCAATACTATTATTATTCTTTGAGTTAAATATTCTAAAAAGGTACATAATTTTATTACTTATGTTTAGTTATGGTTTACTATAATTAGAATAAAAAAAAATGTACGGTAAAGCTCAACCTTGTTTTGAAATTTGACATTCTTACCTCGAAACTGATAAAAACCGACCGGCCATAGATTTGGAGCGTTTTGGAGGGCTTTAAAAAATTGAAACTTATTTTAACTGTGAAAAGTAACTTTAGAAAAAAAAACGAAATATACTGGTTTGAACATCATTATTCATAAAAAAATGTACTAGAATTCCTTATTGCAAACATACAAGGAAGGCAAAATGTATCCACATTTTCTGAATGGATTAGTTTGAATAAATCGAAAGGAAAAATAAACTAATCCCCAGAACTCGTGAAATCTTGGAAATGTTTAAAGATAGACCTATTCATTGGCAAAGGGCTAAGATATAAAGTAAAAGAGAAATACATAAGTTCTTGCTTGGCCTGCGAGTTTTTACATTTCTCCATTTTATGAAATATCCCATATATTGCGTAATAACAAACACAATATTCAAAATATATCGACAAATATAACATAAAAACCCTAATGACATGGAAATAAAGCAGAAATCTGTTCTCTCTGGAGTCATGAGTATGTCTCAACTTTTTATGTCAGGTCGACGAATCAATTTCCAGCTCACAACGTTATTTCATTTTCACCGCAAACAGACGACACGCCAATGCTTAACTAACTAACCATCGCTCTGTTTACATGCAGGGGTAGGCAGATAGGATGGACCCCCTAACAAGTCGATCTTGGCATACACTTCTTGCTTCATTCACTTTCGTACAACGTCTCATACATTCTATTCCGTTATTTCGACTTCAGACATGGCCCGACTCAAGTATTTGATTCACTTGATCGTGCCATGTCTTCCTCGGACGTCCCCGGCTTCTTCTTCCATTCACATTCGCGTCATATATTCCCTTTACACTCATTTCTTCGTTCATTCGCTCTACATGCCCGAACCATCTAAGCGCCCCTTTCTTATCTGACTCATTACGCTTACGTCAGCCTCGCATTCTTTATGAATTTCAACATTTTTCATTTCGATTTGTGGTAATACATGGTATTTACCACAAATTCGCCTCGGATATCTCATTCCTACAGCATTCAGTCTACTTTCATCCTTCCTCTGCCAGTTCCATGCCTCATGCCTGGGATGGTATCAGCACTTTATCCCCACCATGGCTGTGGAAGTTATTTTTGTTCCATTAGACCATTAAAGCAATGCCACAAAAAACAGTAACCACTTTATTGAAAGTAAAATAAATAAAAACATGCTTTTCTCCAAATTAAAAGATATGAAAAACTTTGCTTTCACAAGCAGAAAAAGAATAGTCGTGTAAAAAGTGTTTACGGTTACAGAAATATTGCTTTCCTTTGACGAACACATAAATAAAAACCAAATCATGGGTGAAAACGAATTGCAAAAGATCTTGCAGAAACAGACTGGAAAACAACTGATACAAATAATATTCAAATAACAAACAGATTTTATTTTTATACACCGAGAACGAAACAAGTATTTTTCTTTTTAAATAGAATATCTATTTTTGTCACTGACGATGTGTGTATTCGGATATTCTGAACAATGCCTAAATTCCATGGGATTAATTTTATTTAAAAATATAAATCAATACCTTTGTTTACATCACTTTTATTGTTATATACTTTTGCCGACCGGATTTCGCTACTACCGTAGCTTCTTCAGAGCAGTATACTACTAAACTATGAACTAAGATACACATGTGTTATAGATTGATAAAAACTGGCGAATGAAGGGCAAATGGGGGAGCAGGTACTGGACTGGGAAGGGCGTGTACTTTGTTGATTGGGAATATGTTAAGAATCGGACTTTTATTTATATTTGTTTGATTATTATTATTTAACCATCACGTCGTTTCCCCGCAGGGGTAGGCAGAGAGAACGGATTGCCCAACAACTCGATATTGGCATACACTTCTTGCTGCATTCACATCCATACATTGTCTCATACATTCTCTTCTATTATTCCGACTTCTGACATGGACCGACCCAAAGATTTGATTCACTTGATCGTGGCATATCTTCCTCGGGCACCCCCGGCTTCTTCTTCCTTTCACATTCGTGTCATATATTCTCCATACACTCCTTTCTTCGTTCATTCGCTCTATATGCCCAAACCATCTCTCATTACGATTACATCAACCTTGCATTATTTATGAATCTCAATATTTTTCACATGACCATATATGGTTTTACCACACATTCGCCTCAGAGATCTCAAAAAAAAGTGTTGTGTAAATGTGCAAAATATAAAAATAATCCAAAAAGGCGATAATTATGTCGGTCATACGGAGCGATTTCGACGCTGCTATTTGAATAGTAGCGTCGAAATCGTTTCGAGTAGTACAACTAGCGGTGAAGTAAACAACGCTGCGACAACATAGCAGCTTCGAAATCCCTCCGTGTGACCGATGTTACCGATGTGTAATATTTTTTTGATTCTGTAGAAACAAATTTCCCAGTACTCATCCTGGCAAGTCACAATTTACATCTTGTGATTTTTCATGGAAATAATTGTAAATCAATATTTTATTTTAATAGAATTATCCAATGACAAAAAATATGTTAATTGTATTAAATATATACACGTGAATAAAAAAAACATAGCACGTCGGGTCATTTCTGGATTGATTTTTTTTATTTGGGAAACCAACAGTTTACAATAATTATTAAGTATGGTAAATATGTATAGAAGCTGAAGTAATAATAGGTTTTCACTCACAAGTGTCTAAATTATTAAAAATTACAAAAAAAAGTTACAAGTTTAGCCTGTGGATCCCCACAGGGATGGGTGGGAGGGAGAAGAAGGGAATGGATCTAGTCTGTTTAGAGAAATACGTATTGTGTGAAATTTATTTATGGATTTTAGGTTTTAAGTTGTGAGGGGCTCAGTGAAATAAATCGAACTCACTGTATGATTTGTTAAAAATGAGTGAAGCGCTGTGAAAAAACCGTTTATCGTTTTGAGTTAGTGTTGCATTGAGAGAGGCTTAGTGTGTGGTTTTATTTGGTTTGTTTGATGGGCACTCGTAATTAAATTAGATAGTAGTAATTAAGTAGTTCAGGGCAATCTATCACAGAGGTGGCTATTTTTTTTTAAATAGTACATCTGCGGAATTTCTACGATTTCCAGTGCCGAAATGACTCTTCGTGACTCAAGTGGGGAGGATAGCCCCCAAAAACCGAGGTAGCGTAGAAAACGATTTTGTGCTTTCACAATCATTTGTGTATGTGATATGTACCTAGGATTCCAGACTTGAGAGACCTACTCCAGAAAACTGCTTACATAAGCAAAGCACAGTATTTTCATTGTGTATTTTTTTTTATCTTTGCAGGTTACTAAGACAAGTACCTAGGAAGCTTTTGCAAAGATGAATTTGATATGGGGGTCAAACAGTAACTTCTGGTCTAACACTACTCTCAGATCCTAGTCCTCCATCGCTTTCATCAGAATTGTGCCATTAAGGGCATAGTCAAAATAAATAGCTTTTTTATTTCGACTGAAGCTGATGGCGCCCCATTTTTTAACATTTATTTGAAGGTTGTGTTGTGCATAATAAATGTTTAGATGATTCAAATCTTCTTGTATGCGGATAAAGTCATCGGTGCACGGCACAGGACAAAATATCTTCATGCCATCTACGTATCTGCATTAGTAAAAACATTTTCCAATGTCATTATTAATATAAATGCTAAAGAGTGATGGTCCCAATAAGGATACTTGGAGTACTCCCGACGACACCGTTACCCAATTCGATTTATAGCCACCGACAACTACTGCTTAACTGAGGTTTGCTATATATGACGAGATCCATCTGAGGAGGTCTCCGTACTACCCAGAAATAATCAGATTAGCATTCATAGCATCCAGTCCTAATTACTTTTAATAATAAATTCTTTCAAAGTCTTTTAAATAATTTGCAGTAGTTGCTACCCGGGTGAAATAATAAACTCCGTCTCTACACAATGAATTCCGCAGTGGTTTTTGCAAGCAACCTAGCTGACTTCATGTTTGCGAGGCAGAATATTGAGCTGAAGTTCAAGAAAAGGAGCATCTCAATCTGCTCATTAATAAAAACCATCTAACTCTCTTCTCTCCCCAACAAGGGTACTCTCACCCGTCAGCCAGGCCAGCTACTCCAAACTGGGGTATTCGCATGAAGATGCGATGGAGGAGGAAGGTTACCCTTCCTCTGACGAATCCTCCTACTCCTTAGAGTGCAGGAGGAAATGCACCCGCGCGGTTTCAGGAGGCTCTATAACCCCGGTGAACTCACTAAACAACTCCCCGCAATCATCCCCAAGCTCTAAAAAGAGCTTCACTGGGGCTCTCGCTAAAAACACTCCGAATAGGTACGAAGCACTGAGGACGCCCTCTCCCGCAGCGCGCTCATTCGCTCATGAGGACCAGCTCTCAGCATCCCCTGAAGAAGCAGAAGAGCCTTTAGCTTTAAGGAAGTCGATGAGAATCCCCTTCATCGCACTACACAAGAAGACAGAAACCATGGCCCTTCTCCGATCCTTGGGGGACAAGAGCATCGATTTTTCGGCAAAGAATATGAGCAACGGCCTTCATTTAATAACCAAGTCGCCGCGTGCTCATCACGCCATAACGAGGAACCTCATTGCGAGGAAAGTGGAGTTTCACTCCTTCCGACTCCCCGAGGAGAAACCCCTGAGGGTTGTCCTCAGAGGCATTCCTGAGGACATCTCCGCCGATGAAATTATGGACGAACTGATTCGTACGTATCCCGTGATTTCCGTGCAAATGAAAGACGGGCGCACCAAGAAGCCAACCCCCCTAGTTCTCGTCACTCTGACAAAGAACGAAGCAGGTAAAGGTATATTCATTACGCTGAAGTCAGTATTCAGACTTAGAATCCAAGTAGAATATCTCTGGAACAAAGCGAGAGTTTTTTTTTTACATGAATACCGCACAAGAGTCCCAACTGCTCCCAACCATCTGGAGTCAGTGAGACTATGGCATTCCCAATTGGGGAATTTTGTGAGGCTGAAGATATTGGGCAGGGGAAGTAGAAGGGGAAGAGGAAGGTGGGGAAATACTTTGCTATTCAGATCTGGTCACCAAACACGGCTAAAAGCCATTTCAAGCAACGTTTCAATTCTGAATGGTGGTCTTTCACCAGGACGATACCGAGAGTAACTTCCACTCTGGAACATGCGCAAATATACCATATATTATTTTTAAATTAATTAATTGTGAAACAGCACAAATTAATTCAATAAAATTTACTTGCGTACGCCGGGATTTGAACCCGCGACCTTCCGATTCGAAGTCGAGAGCCTTACCCCTCGACCATGGAGGCCGTTAAGAGTAGGGCAGTGTTTCCGCTGCTAAGTTTACGGGCACTTGGCCACTTGCTGCCATGGCGAAGAAAGATGTGTGCAATGCGCTGGTCTGCATCGCTCCTCGGAGTGCCCAAAGGACCGGAGTACACCGACCAAGTGTGTTCTATGCGATGGGGTCCATACGGCCAACTACGGAGGGTGTCAGGCCAGACCCCGCAAACCCAACTTCAACGCAAATAAAAAATAATAATTATCTATCATAACAATAGATCACAATACAGAAATAGGAATCACTATAACAATAATATTCATAAAACCAAAAATAATTTTCATAGTAATAATAATTATACTCAAGAGCGACCGGGAATCCTTCCGCAAAACTCTCTAGTTGATTTCCCAACTCTACCCACCCCTCAGTCCCCAAATCATACTGCACCAGTCCCTCAAACCCCCATCAGCAGAAGATGGCCCAAGCCACATTTTTAAAAGCCCCGTGCCCCACATAGAGACAATCGGTCTCAAATAAACCCGTTCCCCAGCCAACAGTACCGGCTGGAGCGACAACCGGGAGCACCCAAAGCTTTCCAGGGACCCTCTGTTCCTCAGCCCCCCGCGCCCGCAGTGGACCCCGTTCATATCCGGGCATTAATTGAACAAGCCACCGCGCTTAAATTTACGATTCAGAACGCCACCTTGAAGCTGGATAAGATCCAGTGTATAGAAACAATGTTAAACTTCATAACCTACAGACGGCATATTGGAACGCCAATGGCCAGGTCTTGTCTCAGAAGGAAGAGATAATAGAATTCCTTCACGAGTATGGTATTGATGTCTTCCTCATTAACGAGACGTGGCTAAAGCCATCACGGAAGTTCAGAATACCAAATTATATTACCTACCGTGACGACAGACTTGTCAACAAAGGATGCGGAACCGCCATCTTGGTTAAGAATAACATTGATCACCGTCTAGCACATTCCTACTCTAATGAAAACATTGAATCCACATCGGTAATAATAAATACCTCTTCTGGACCACTCAAATTTATTTCTGTTTACTTATCCCCAAATCGAAAACTAATTCCATAAGAATTAGATAAACTCTTGTCCGAAAATGTCCCCACTATAACAGCCGGTGACATGAACGCAAAGTGCGGATTGTGGCATAGCTAATAAGATAATGCAAAAGGGAATGTACTCGCAAAGTACGCGAGTATAAACCCCATCGTAGTCGATGCTCCGAATAGATCGACGATACACCATAACAACGGTAGGCCGGATGTGATCAATATGGTCATCCTCAAAAACACGAGTCATTAACCCTCCCTCTGAGTACTCAATGAATTAACTTCTGACCACGATCCAGTCCTCCTAACATTCTAGTCCCCGATAATCCTCCACGTACAAAAATAAAATGGAATAAATTCAACGAACTTCTAAGCAAAAACAAAACATAATAATACCAACCTCAATTCCCGACGAAGTCACCTTACATGTTGCCACTTCCAATTTAATTCAAACATTAAAATCATGCATCACCGGAGCGTCCGATGAGATTCCTAACGACATAACACGTCACGGAATACCCGAAGAGATCAAGGACTTATTAGGGAAAAAATCTTGTGAGAAAGGAATGGCAGAGATCTTGCAATCCGATCGTTAAACAACATTTAAATCATTTATTAATTGATAAACTAAAGTTCTTAAAAACTTAAGATAAGATTTTTGTGCATAGCGCAAAGGGTAACAATTATTTTTATAAACAATAATTATTAGCCTGAAACACTCATCCACATTGAAAAAAACCTTTCCGAGCAAAGATAAATGTCGCCGCCGTTTTTTTCAATTTGGATGAGTGTTTCAGGCTAATAATTATTGTTTATAAAAATAATTGTTAACATTTAAATCGTTTAAATAGAGAGGTACGAAATGCCCCCAGTGAATTTTGGCACGAATTTCATCACAATAATAATTATTCAACCGTAATGCATCTATAGATAATCTTTTAATAATTATTTTAGAGTCAGTTAACTCATGTTTAGGTACTCTGTGAACACATTAAATTCAAAGTTCAAAGTTCAAAAAGAAAGGAGGTCTCTGTGTACGCCGATTTGTGAAAGTTTAAGCAGTATATATAAATTTATCTATTGCATGTAAATATTCTGTATATATTGCATGGTGACCCGACAGTTGATCCCCCGACAATTGGCCCCCCCGACAGTTGATCCCTCCGACAGTTGATTCCCTAAAAGATTATTCCTGCTGTATGTCTTCATGTGCAAAGTAAGTATGCAAAGAGGATATGCGGCCGAATAACCAAGGTAGATATACTTATATTTGCTTATATATATAGATATACTTATAAGCGTCTTGAGTAGAAATCCGCCATATAAAATATTTTAACTAACAACAATACCGATCCCCCGAAGGATCGCAGTGAGGATATATGGCTGAATAACACAACATAACTTAGAATAGAATTCGGTGAACGCCGTTAACTTAGTGGTTGTAGATTTTCACATTAAAAATTCAGGTTGATTAATATTGAGTGACAGTCTCAAGGCAGCAAACATCTGGTTATATGCAATTTTTTCGAAAAACTTACTGAAAATACAGAGCTTTGATATTGGCTTATAATTTTCGACATCAGATTTCAGATGGTTGAGTAGCTCTGCTGTGTCTGAGGATATAATTCCGGAGCCACGACGAAATATTTTCTGCTTCGATGTGTGGAAAAAGTTTACTTTCATTTCGAGTATTCTTTTGTATCTCTGGCCCTGCTGCTAAGAGGTCTGTTAGAACGTCTCCTTTTGTTACATGCGTCATTTATGAGAAAGAGGGAGATGTCACAGTGGAGCCAACAGCTGAATCCCTTTATCAGCATTTCTGTCGTATTATTCTATCCACAAAACATTGTTAGAAAATAAATGCTTGTTTTTATTCCTTCAATAAACGCAAATTCACTTTATGAAATAAATTAAATTAAATAACAGTATACATTGTATCCCGACCAAGGAACCATTGGTTTCGAAATTTATTTTTTTAAAACGCAGTACACAATATTAATAGTAATTAATTAAATTGTTTTTGTACTCCGATTTACATATAAATCATTTGAATCAGTAATTTGGTTGTGATTTTTCATCATGATTCAAATCTTAGAATGCCAGAATACAAACATAACCAGTAATAATTTTTTTGTAACTCACTGTAACGCCACTAACATCGGAGAGACGGGAAGGGCTTTTTCAACTAGATTCAAATAGAACATGCGTTTCTTTAAAAAAAAACATAATAATAATAACATTTAATTACTTGAAACACACATTATTTAACAACAAAATGTAAGAAAGCTTTGACTGCCCAACTAGCAACAAATTGACAAGTTTAGTTCATATGATATTAAGTGCCATTATACAAAAATAAAAAGAAAAAAACTAGTATTGACATAGTATGGTAATATAATATATCTATAAAAAAGTATAATAATTAAGTATAAAGATATGTGAAGAATAGTACAGAACATTGTGTGTTAAAATAGAATAATAATTAAGTTCAAAGTGATAATAAAAAAGTATAGAGTAATCGTTTACGTATACCAGAAAATTTGAGTATAGTATAATAGTTAAGTACTTATGAAGAGATGAGAAAAACAAATATTATAGAGTAAACAATTATGTATGTGTTTGATTGGTACTGGTTGGTGCTATGAGGGAAAAAAATGCGTTTAAAATTGAGTACTAAAAAAATAACATTATTGAGTAATGTTGATTGAAGATTGAGTTACGTATAACTCAGATTTATGAGCCGATGACGAAACTAAGGGATGTAGCCTGAAGAGGATGCAGCAAATAGTTAATAACATATAAAATATATTTTATTTAATACGTATAATGAGTTTGTCCTTTTTCCTTTCTTTGTTTAGGGTTTTTAATCCAGTTAAGATCTTTTCCCAAAGGGCACAAATGATGTAACATAAATTCAGTGGAGAAAATCAAACCATGAGATGGTAATAGTAATAAGGCCAAAGCGCCGCAGTACTAGTTAGATAGAAAAGATGAAGGGTATTATACAATTCCTAGGATATTGTTAATTAAAACACTGATTCAAAATACTCAGACCACCTAATGGTAAATAATCACGTCCCGCTTGTTAAACAAGGAGCCTAAATCTTTACATATAGAAGAAAGGGTCTTAGATAAAATTTACTGGAATAGCTAAAGATAAACAAAAGAACGATGATCCAAATTCAACATTTAAAAAACAAATGGAAAAAATATCTATTCTCCACTACTTAGTATTGTCATGAAACCTAAACAGTATAATTCCTTAAAATAATTCAGAAATTTACAAAACACATTTAAATTCCATATTCGTAAACAGTATTTACTTTGCGGCTTGTCAAAATTATAATATAAATTCATTGCCTTAACGGTCGGCATAAAAAAATACACATTTTGTAGTCTGATAACGCAAGAAATATTATGAATGATTTGTATCTAAATTTTATACGGGAGGTTAGGAAAATATATAAGGTTTCAAAAAATAAAAATCCTCAAACTGCAAACTTATAAATTTTATATAAAATAAGTAGTGGAATTTTAGTTAAAAAAGATCAAAATTGCCTTCACTGATTTTCAAACTGCACCTATTTTCAGACATTTTGTTATTTATTTGCTAGAATTTAAAAGATTACATGGATTTAAGGGTGCGATGGATTTTGTCCGTGGAACCTTTATACATTTTCCGCACCACCGGTGAAGATTTTACATCTGTAAAATTCTTGATTTTTGTTTAGGGACATTTTTGGGTGCTGTCATTATAAAACGATTAAGAAAAACCTGACATCATTAAAAGGTGATAAAAAATGATTTCAACTGTTAGTATCTCACAGACTAAAGATAATTAATTCTCACAAAGGATTTTTAAGTAAATCGGTTTTTCCGACAATATGAATAATAATTCATTTCCACAGCGTTACAAAATCAGTCGGAGTAAATAAAGTCATATAAGTACGTAGTCTCAATGTAATCTAACCACAGTTTGGAATTGGCTTTGAATAGCTGTAACAATAATATTAAGTATTTTAGATTTACAACATTATTAAATTTGAATTAATTTAATCTTTTTAAAATTAAATGAAGTTTTACGAATCAAACACCAACTAACTAACTAACAAACCATAACGCCGTGTCTCCGCAGGGGCAGCCAGAATGGACGAACCGCCAAACCGCCAAACAATTCGATCGTGGCATACACTTCTTGCTTCATTCTAATTCATACATCGTCTCATACATTCACTTCTATTATTCCGACTTACGACATGGCCCGACTAAAGTTTTCTTCTTATAAGTTGCACTACAAGGATTAACAAAACATTTAATAAAAGGGTATTCTTGGTCGCGTATACCTTATCAGAAAAGAGGAGTTCTTGTGTCTGATAAGGGAGCCACTATTCTTAATTTGGTATGTACATAATATTTAATTTGCTTCTATTTATAAAATGTTTTGTACGAAATATAAGATAATAAGGTCCTCGCCAACCAATAATGCCGTAGATAAGCAACGAGTGAACAAGGGCATAGTACACATTTTTGATTATTTTCACATTTACAATATTATGTGTCTATTCCATTAAAATTCCTTTCTTACTCAATACGCTTACATCGCCCTTGAATTCTTTACAAACCTTAACATTTTTCACACGATCATACATGGTTTTACCATACATTCGCCTCAGCAATAGCACTCCATAATGGAGTGCTAATACCAACCCCGATGCATGGCAGTGAGGTACAGAACTGGGAGATGAAGAATGTAAGTAGACTGAATGCTGTAGAAATGAGATTTCTGAGGGGTATGTGTGTATGACGGTGTTAAAAATAAGTAGATTCGGAAATAATGCAAGGGTGATGGATAAGAGCGGATGAACGAAAAAAGGAATGTAATAGTGGAAAAAGTCGCTGACGCCAGAGGAAGACATGACACGATCATGTCGAGTCAAGTCAAGGGTCAGAATAACAGAAGAGTATGTATTAGACGAGTTGTGTGGCAGTCTATCCTTTCTGCCTACCACTGTCGGGAAACGGCGTGATTAGTTAGTTGTTTTTAGTTAGTTATATCTGTAATTCTGTTGAGATACAACTCATGAGTTTAAAAGCATTTTTTAGCAAAATTATTGATTAATTGATATCAGTCTGAACGAAAGGGTCAGTTCCTTATTGGGTGAACCAATCGGGAGCATTCTATCTAGATGTACACAACACCCATTACTCAGTGTGGTTTTTGTGTGTAAAATGAAGTTGGTCCGGACTGCGCGCGCCGAGGACGTGAAGGAATTGCCTTTTCACAGTAAAAAGCAGTTTCTTCTTGAACACTTCCCTTCCCGCTGAGGTCTGATGGCACTGTAATCGCTTTATTGCACTTTCCTCCTTCCACAAAATCTAAAGAATGAGACAAGTTACTTTGTGACCGCAAACACAGTACACGAAGCAACTCTCTGAGGATTGTTTTGTATCTTTATTTCGCAGAAGAATTATATTTTCAGGTTTTATTGAAGAATCCAACTGTTATGGAAATATTTTTACTTTTTATTGTTACAGAAATTGATAGAAAAGCGTTTACTTTCAGGAGTAAAAAAAAACCTTTAAGAAACTTATTTCCAAAGATAATTATTTTGTAAACAAGTTATCGAACCAACCTCCACCAAATGATTAATTCACCTTTAACGTTTTGCCCGTTGCACCCAAAAAGAGACGATTAAATGTTATTATTATTCAAAAATATAAATTAATAATTATATTTAATCAAATGATGCAAAATAACTCTGTGTATTATAATAATATTTATTAAATTAATAATAATTACTTTTTTTAAAGCCACTGTATTTAATATGTAAATATTTACGTGTTTTAGGAGCAAAGCTCCCCTCTTCAGGATAAACAATTTACCTACTAAAAATAATGAAAATTATAGACAAATAATAAGAAAATAGAACTTTCGATAGCTTTTTATATTATGTTCTAAAATCCATCTAAAAGCCCAGATGGGCGAATAATCAATTAAATAACCTATACATTTGATATTTTGCATCGTTTTGCAAAATGTGTAATATTCTTAAATGTTAAAACTAACCCCCCCCCCCCCACACCCGGTTTTACACGAGATTTTTAATTTATTTTTAATTTATTGTACAATTGAAAAATACAAAACCAAATAATGGCATCTTGTAAAATTTGAAAGCGAAATTCTCACCACACGACAAAAATTACGTTGGGAACTGAGAATAGAAATTTCAGACAGAAAAGCTGTAAAAATTTCTTGATATCAGAGCTCACTGACGAGATGTACATTTTGTCGTCTTATAGTTAAGATTATGATGCGAATAACAAATTTTTTACATTAAAAAAATTCTCGATTTTCAGGATGTCGATGTCGAAAGAAATATAATATGTAACTACAAGACATAAAAGTCACCGTCAGTTTTTCTTTTTTATTTTCCAACCGGATTGTGCGTCTCGAATTAATAAAATAAATTTTAGGCTTAAAGACATAGTTGAAAGCAGCTCGCGGGGAATTGAGGCATGTGATTGGGTCGTTCGGGATAATACTCCGCAGTCCGCAGTCCACAGTCCACAGTACGCAAGGGCCGGAGCAAAGTTATATGAAATGTTTAGGACAAGTTTACGGGGAACGTTCTATGGTCTCTGCGAAATGTGGTGGAAATATTATTATACTTGATTAAAATTACGCACTATTTTATAAATGACCTGATTTTATTGCGTTTCCGTTATTTACAACTGCCTTCTTTAGGTTAAAGTGCGGAATATATTATAACCGGAGTACATTGTAAAGATCATGTCTAGGGCAGAAGTTCCCCGAAAAGGTCTCAAACCAAAAAAAATAAACCCTTTGTTTGACCATTTGTTTTCTTATTCAAAACATGTTCAAAGTATGTATTGAATCTGCAGGAACGAAGTGGTGCTTATAGAGGTATAAGAATAATTGCAGGATATTAGGAAACAATAACATAGGTTCATATTCATAATGATAGTCGAATAATACTGTGTCGGATGTCTTTGCCTCTTTCGCGATATTTGGTGGGGTGATTGTTTTATATTTTTAATGTAATTGTCGGCACTTGTACGGGGCCGGGGCCAATCAGAAAATTAATGTTTGCTATTCGTAACTGGCCCGGCTCCCCTAGTCAAAAGACACCTGTCATATTATTGTGTGCAAATTTATATATTGTGCAGATGGCGGGGTGTGTCCCGTCACTGCTAGTTAAGAAATGACAAAATAAATAAAAGAGCGAGGCAACGTGGTGCGAGGGAGAAAGGTGTTGCCGGATAAACTTTCGCAATGCTACCGGCACGGAAATATGCCGATAGCGTCGCGAAATCCCAACCAGAGCGCTCGGGTTTGCACCTAGCTGGGGGTACAAATAGACCTCAAAAACGGCTATTTGTCAGTCAGACATCAACTCTCGCCCCAACAACACTTCTCTCCTTCCACTGCCCCGCCTCGCAATGCTTCTGCGTCATTTTTGATCACCGCTGACCCTGGATCTCCCCGGACTAGCACCACCCACTGGACCCAGACCATCGCATTGACCACGGATAAAGCCCGCAGAGCAAATTTGTGCAAAAGGATTTGGGACAAATTTGTAAGTTTTGCACAAAAGGGATTTTTTTTCAAATACAAAAGTCGTCGTCAGTATAGTTCCCCCTTTGCAAGGGAACGATACGTTGTGTTTCCCTTACCTCCAGCCCCCTTCGCAGATCGGAATCAGCTACAGTTCGCCCATGTGCCATTACATCTTATACAAATACGGCAGGTAAAATTATGGAATACGTATTCAGTGAGCACAGCAAACACGTAAATGTGCTTCTCAACAAATAATTAAAAATTTTGTGTCAATCAGCAACTTTCCCAGGCTATGTCGATCTTTTAAGGCAAATTTAAATGTTTATTTTGAACAAAATTAAAAAAAAAATGTTTACAAGAAAGTGGGACCTTTAACCTGATAAAGTATTTAACTGTAATTGTCGTATACATCCACATTTTTAATTTTTTAAGTAATTGAAATATTGATAATAATAATAATAATAATAATTGGATGATTTGCATAGGGCCGTTTTTGTGAAAAATTACCCCAAGGGCGCTGTACAAATATTACTTCATATTCTCTATGTAATTATGTACAAACAGATACAGAAAAACATACTTACCTGGCAGGTCGCTTCAGATGAACACAGTTTTATTAGATAATTTAAGCTTAGAGAAGACACAATTTTTACAGTTGTATTTTAACCTCCCTTTTTATTGATTACATTTATTAGAAGATTGGTAGCAAAAGAAGAGTTGGTATTTAAATGAAATATTTATAAGCCTTAAAGAGCTTAAGAAGTTTTAACAGATATTAACATTTTTTACACATTTAGTTATTTACAGTGTTGCGGGCTGTGGACGTATTTGGGAACCGGTGTGTGATAAAAAAAAACTATATTATTATAAATTTTTACCCGAAAATTGCCAGTAGGCAAGTAAATGTTGTTGGTGTGTGGGGAGAAATAAACATTCATAAATGTAGTAAAACTAAGTAATTAAATAGGGTTTTCCTTAGAGATGCAAGACCACCGTGGTACTTTCGCGTTAGAAACAGGTAGCCGGCAGGTTAATAGGATGTTAGAGCTTATTCACACGGGGTGGTTTGACGTGAACTTTCACACGTCCACGGTTTGCTGCTAAAAAGTGTCAGCCGCCCTGTGTGAATAAGCACTTAATGTCCCTGTAGGTAGATTTAGTGAGCATGTAAATAGGCCGTGATGACTCACCCTGATGATGTCACCGACGAGGGACGCGATGAACATGCAGTCCAGTTTTACATCCTCGTTGTCCAAAATGTCCTGTAAAATTACAAATCAATCAATTATGTTGGCATTGTTTAGTTGAGCCAAATGGAAGTTAGAACAAGTTGGCTGTAAGATGCTCAGTCGGATGAGGCTGCAGGTCCCAACATCCCACACACCCTGTAATCCCAACCGGGAAATATTTAACTCCTCCCCATCCCTATCATACCCGATGTATATTGTAGGTATTTTTTTAAACTTTTAATAAATTAATGTCCATTCATTGGTCTTTTGTAGTAAAATTAAAAAAAATTCAACAAAGAGTACAAAAAAAATACATAGTGAAACTAATATAGCAAGAAGGCGCAATGAAAATAAACTGTATTTGCGCACTGCAGGAATACCACTGAATGGAGTTAGTTAATGTTTAAGTTTATGATAGTAAAGTGCACTTGAAGTGAAATAACACAAAACTGCGCTATACAACCTCCTATGTTATTCTTATTACATAAGAAATATTAGAAAGATTACAATATTTTATTTTATTATTTTTACACATTGCAACTGTATTTCTATTATTCTTTATCATGTTAAAAATTATTATTTCTCATGCATTATTTGTAAAGACCCTCTGGGCATTAAATAAAAATAAAAATTTAGTTTATTTGGGAGACCAACGGTTTACATAAAAAATGAAGTATAATGAATAAGTGATATAAATTTGACCATTTACAGGTTTCCACTTGGGTATTGAAATGAATTTAGTGATTTTCGAAGAAATCAAAATAAAATTAAAAAGATAATTGTACAAAATAAAGAAGAAATATAAATTTTAAAGTTACATATAATTTGTTATATGGTCTGGAAAGGAAGGATCTAGTTGAAATGTATGTGTGTGATTTTATATCAATAAAAGAACAAGTAAAATAGTGCAAATAAAATAGCGCAAATAAATAAGTAGACTGGTGGTAGTATGAGGTGAGTAGGTATCTGAAGTTATAAAGGCTCGATAGATTGCCGGTGTGACTTTATGGAGTGTGGTGTACAGTTAAAGATGTAACATTGTGAGTAGTGCGTTTTAAAAATGTGTGATCCCCGACATATGAAGGAGTTTTACATCGAGGAAGGATAAGAATTTGGTCCGATCTGTTAGTCTATTGGGAACTCCTAGTTGGTTTCATATAGAGCACATTTGGGCAATCTCCGGCCCGCGGCACGTTTTGATCCGGTTCGCGGATGTCTGGTTTCGATTGTAATAAAAGTCGTTCAGTGACTTCAAAACCTCGAACACCCTTGCTCGTATTGCTTGTAAATGGGATAGTGACAAAAGCTCAGTACTGCGATTACAAGTTCGTATTCGGAATAATTGTTAGCAAAAATATTTTAGAAATCTAAGACGTTAAGACTTGGCTTCATCGTATTGCTTGTAAATGGGACAGTGACAAAAGTTCAGTACTGCGATCACAAGTTCGTATTCGGAATAATTGTTAGCAAAAATATTTTAGAAATCTAAGACGTTAAGACTTGGCTTCATCGTATTGCTTGTAAATGGGATAGTGACAAAAGCTCAGTACTGCGATTACAAGTTCGTATTCGGAATAATTGTTAGCAAAAATATTTTAGAAATCTAAGACGTTAAGACTTGGCTTCATCGTATTGCTTGTAAATGGGACAGTGACAAAAGTTCAGTACTGCGATCACAAGTGCGTATTCGGAATAATTGTTAGCAAAAATATTTTAGAAATCTAAGACGTTAAGACTTGGCTTCATCGTATTGCTTGTAAATGGGACAGTGACAAAAGTTCAGTACTGCGATCACAAGTGCGTATTCGGAATAATTGTTAGCAAAAATATTTTAGAAATCTAAGACGTTAAGACTTGGCTTCATCGTATTGCTTGTAAATGGGATAGTGACAAAAGTTCAGTACTGCGATCACAAGTTGCGTATTCGGAATAATTGTTAGCAAAAATATTTTAGAAATCTAAGACGTTAAGACTTGGCTTCATCGTATTGCTTGTAAATGGGATCCTGACAAAAGTTCAGTACTGCGATCACAAGTGCGTATTCGGAATTATTGTTAGCAAAAATATTTTAGAAATCTAAGACGTTAAGACTTGGCTTCATCGTATTGCTTGTAAATGGGATCCTGACAAAAGTTCAGTACTGCGATCACAAGTGCGTATTCGGAATAATTGTTAGCAAAAATATTTTAGAAATCTAAGACGTTAAGACTTGGCTTCATCGTATTGCTTGTAAATGGCATCCTGAAAAAAAGTTCAGTACTGCGATAACAAGTGCGTATTTGGAAATATTGTTAGTAAAAATATTTTGTACAGCGTATTTCCACTCAAGACGCCAGCAAATACGAGTATATAAGTATACCGACTTTTGGTATAGATACGGTCGTATATCCTCTCTGCTCATACATTTCGTTATATTACATGCAAGTAGGAACTTATAGCGTATTTTCCATAAGCCGACTACATATATAAGTATGTATTTTATTAATCGGCCATATTTCCTCAATGCGTACTCCTTCAGAGATTCAGCATTTATTGTTAGTAAAAATATTTTGTACAGCGGATTTCCACTCAAGACGAATGCAGATAGAAGTATATCGGGTATTGTTATACCTATAGCTGCATAATTTTTTTGTTCCTTCGGGAACATTTAGTTATATTATATGAAACTAACCAATAGCGTGTTTTCCCAAAGCCGACTGCATATCCAAGTATATCGACTTTTGTTATACGGCCACATATCCTATCTGCATACTTACATCACAAATGAGGACGTAGATCATAAATAATTCTTTAGAGGATCAACTGTTGGAGGGATCAACTGTCGGGGGGCCAACTGTCGGGGGATCAACTGTCGGGTCATTCTTCTGCAAACATCTCTGTAGCACTGCAGTACCAGAACAGCCCAAAAAGCTGTTATATTGCAGTTCCATTATTTTTAAAGATTCTTTATTAAAGTTGGTCCACAGCTCCGAAGTACACAGGCAGGTACGGTATGTATTAAAAAAAATCCTTTTTGCTTTTGGGCAACACTTATTGAATCTTAGAGAGATCGTGTTTGCTCCAATGTTCAGTGATCTTCTCTGTCGCTAAATATCCGTATCATCAATCAGATCCTTCTGCATGATGTGTCCTAAGCACTTGTCATTGGACTTTTCTGTTATTTTCATTTCGTTTGTGTAGGACTTGCGTCCACTTTAAATACTACTAAAACAGATATAGTTGGGATGTAAACCATGTTGGGTTCAGAGGCACATTCTTCACATATTTTTAACAGCCTCTTCGCGACTTTAATGGTTGGCGACAGAATGGACATATCATCTGCATACGTAATGTTATTTATATGCATGTGTTTCCTGTGTATTTGATGAGGTCAGTTTATTGCTTAAATCGTCCATGAAGACGTTAAAAAGAACCGGTGATCAGTTTCCCCCTCGTCTGACGGCGTATCCCATATTCACTGATGTTGACATCTTATTTTTCTAGATAACTTTGTTCTCTTGCTGATGATGCCAGATTGCCAGAATGTTAATTATTACAGTGGGCAAGGATTTACCCACAGAAAACAAGCATCCACTGTCGTCTTTCTTGGCTTGTAATATTAGATGCTTTGTTTCATGCTGAGATTGCCATGTCTGTTGATAATTAAGAATTAAAACCAAATTAATTGTCTTACGTAAACACTTTGTCTTAAACGTACATTTGAACATTTTATAGAATATAGAAGAAACCAAGAAATGCGATGTCGGCGTCTTTCGTGATCCAAAAGTCTGACATTCGGGCCCTAAAATTTCAAATAAATAAAAATATTTTCATTTCATTTCGATCAAATGGAATGGCAACATACAATGCAGTCAGTGTAAGAAAGACAGAGCGCTGTATTCTCATTGGCCTATTTGGAGTTAGAACTAAAGGGTACCAAATCACAATGACACCGGCTATCATTCAAATCTACATGGATAGCATTTCTATGTGTTTGCTTTATTTCTCTTTAAAATATTCTGGATATTATTGTGGCGAGAGATATCGATCTATAGTCGGAAGCACTGAACTAGGTATTGTTTGTTTTATTTATTAATACTAAGAGGAAATGCGCATGGATTCGTTTTAAATATATCTACAATATATGCAAACTGTGTCTTAAACCAGCGCGTATAACAACGTGTAAAACAACGCTTTGTTGAAGTTTTTGCTGGCCTTAAAATATGTATAGTGTCATCTTAGGATGGGTATTTATATTCCACTGAGGGTATAATTGTTTCTGGAATGAAAAAAAACATAGATAAAAAGAAAACATATTTACCTTTAAGCTCCCGCGGGTGCAGTACTCCGTCACGATGCAGATGTTGGGCGGCTCCGTGCAGGCACCGATGAATCCATTCAAATTATCGTGCCGCAAGTCGCGCATCTACAGCAGTGGACCACACAAATAATAATAATAATAATAATAATAATAATAATAATAATAATAATAATAACAAAATAATAATAATAGTAATAATAATAATAATAATAATAATAATACCAATAATAATAATAATAATAACAATAATAATAATAATAATAATAATAATAATAATAATAATAATAATAAAAAAAATAATAATAATAACAATAACAATAATAATAATAATAATAATAATAATAATAATAATAATAATAATAATAATAATAATATTTAAAAAAAAAATTGGTTGTTTTTTTTGTTTATGTTTTTAAAGTATGTGCATTTAAAAAAAAAATTATTGTAGATTAATAATGAATTACATATGAGATGTAAAAGTTTAAAGTATAAAAGATTAAAGTAAGATATGCATTTTTTAATTTAGTGTAGAGTATTAATGAATTACATAAGATATGTAAAAGTTTAAAGTATAAAGTATAAAAGTTTAAAGTATAAAAGTTTAAAGTATAAAAGTTTAAAGTATAAAAGTTTAAAGTATAAAAGTTTAAAGTATAAAAGTTTAAAGTATAAAAGTTTAAAGTATGATATGCATTTTTTAATTTAGTGTAGAGTAATAATGCATTACATATGAAGGTTTTATTAAAATTGTACATATCTATTGAAGTGCATATGATCGCTTTTGACCCTCCGTAAATGGAGAAGCCAAACATTGATCACTTTACGCAGGACGTTTGTACTTTTCGTTTTTCATGTATCGAGTGTGATGTTGAACAATTTTGGTCCTAAGTATGAAAATTGTCTTTGAGCAAGGGATGTCATGGTTTTTTTGAAACTATTGGATTACTTCTTGAGTGTCTGGTGTCGTGATAATGGTCGATAGATGGGTAATAGTGGCGTTGTTTATGTGAATGTAATACAATTTTCCTGATATACAGTTGTACTTTCATTTCTTTGAATCACCGGGGTACCTGAAGGGTTTTTTAAGGATGACTCTTATTAGGGATTTCTGCGCTTTTGCCAGGGGGTCCAAAATTGTTTTGGCATAACCGCCCCATCCTAAGGATGCATATTCAAGTAAAGAATTACACATGGCATAATATATTGATTTTAGATCTTTTATATATAGAATATTTCTAATAGTCATGAAAAGCTTAGTAAGTTTTCTGACTTTTGTGACAGTTGAGTTGATTCGTTCTTCCCATCTCCCAAATTTATCAATAATGATTCCTAAATATTTTAAACTATTCACGCATTCTAAGTCATTGCAAGTACAAGTATTTATTGCATTGCAAAGGTGAGCAGTAATGTTTAGCATTTCTTTGGGTTGTCCCGCTTGCGTTGCACTGAAATCTATGAATTTGATTTTATTCGTATTGAGAGTAAGGAGGTTATTGTCTAACCATTGCATAACCTTGTTTATACCAATTTCTGCTTTACTGTGTTCCAGCTTTTGCCTTCATAAATCAAGACTGCATCATCAGCAAAGGTGATGATGTGATCGGTCCTAAAGTACTTCCTGGTGGGACACCAAATACAATATTGACTAGATCGCTAGAGTATCATTGATATTAACTCTTTGGCTTCTACTTTCTAAGTAACCACCCAGCCATTTAAATATTTGCCCCTGTATACCGATTAGCTGTAGTTTTTTCAAAAGAATTTTATGCGAGATAGTGTCCAAAGCTTTAGCTAAATCCAGGAAGATCGCGAAATACTCTTACACTTTCATTTTATCAAATAATCGTTGTCAAATTATGCAAACACTGTTGATTTTAGTTTCATGAATTGAAGACGTGCCAGCGCTCCCTTTTCCGAAATAATTATTAAAACTGATAAACTTTCTCGCGGGATAAACCCTAATTCGATTGACTCAAGTTTCAAATCTTCAGGAATGAGGAGACCCTTAAGTCAAAGAATCGTAAAGTAAAATACTAAAATTAAGACGACTTAAAAAAAAAAACTGTTTTAAATATCAAAGCCGTCTTAAGAAAATTAATGCTAAAACATTCTAAGATTTCGTTTCCAGTTTATGGCTTCTGATACTTGTTAAAACCATCTGGTCGCAACCCTCGCCTGCCTTAAAGCAAAGAAAAACAGCTATAAATTTTATGTCGGGTCACTAATGTCTTCATCTTCAATAGTAACTATTCGCTGATAAATTATTACAATTGTTAAACTTGAGTTTGTTTCAAGTATTAACTATTGTATTATTAAATATACGATTTAATAAATTTGTTTTATAAATCGAATCACTTGAATTGAAGATAACATAACAGGAAACAATGCTCTTATGAAAAAAGTTGTAAACATCAGATGACAAATAAGTATGAATATTCACTCCGCACAGGACGCTCCAGGAAACGAGAATTTTATCAGCTTAATCGTGTTTTTATAAAAACAAAGCTAATTGCACAGTTGTGCTATTACAAGTAGCTGTAGTTCAACAATCTACCTATTTCTCTACATTCAAAAATGAATGTTTGTCTCTCTGTTCTCGATTTTTTCGAAAATTACTTTACCGATATCGCTAAAAATAGCACAGATTGTTATTATTAGTGCCGGGAAGATTTAGAAAGTAGTTTAAATGTAATCCAATATGTAAAACTGTTGCCATAACGTTATAAAATTAATATGAAAAACATTGAACCCGCCATGTTGTGTTGAGGTTAGCTCACAGCTATACCACTCTGGTTAGCCACAGATTACATATTCAAAAGATGAAGGTTAGTTTGGGTAGAATATTTTTAAAATGGAAAAAACAAGTAGGTACCTACTCAAGAACTTTATTATTTAGATATAATTTGAAAAAATAAATGTTTGGAATGAAATAATTTTTTTTAAATGAAATTTTCTTTATTTCTTTGTATAGAGATAGTAATAGTTGTCACAAGGCATTACTTTCGTTGTCACATCCAAATTATGGCACCCAAACGACAAGCAAAAATTCACAAGTTAATAACTTTATTCCAAAGAAAAAAAATCCCAAGTAAGGCCGGGTACACATCAGTATATAACAACAATAAATAACAGTCCAATAATATAACAATATACTTGCATGCTGTGATCTATACACAAGTTGGAAAAATATTCAAATAAACAGTAGTATAGTTTTGTTATAATGAGAAAAGACTCCAGTACAGTAACGACAATTAAAAACTTATAGAAATATTAGCACGATGCCTCAGTTCCAAAGTGTGACAACTCTAAAACGTGCAGCTTTGAGTTAAGTATGAGGAAATGCTTAGAATAGCGATATCTCTCAGTTACAAAAGGTAAAAAGTGGTAATCTTGGGTTTTCTTAGAATGACAGTGGTTTTTATTCTTCAGAATTACACGTTTTAAAAATATTTACCAGTTTCATTCCACACTATAACATTTCTAAATTTCCAATCATATGATAAATTCTCCGATTCCCCGTATTTGTGCGCAATATAACGCACAATATCGCTCGGCCACAAATTGATGCACGAGTATAAAATGTATCGAGAGCATCTCCTGTCCCGATCCTGTCTTCCTCTTCCTCTCCCCCCTTCCTTCTTATTTTGTTTTTTCTTTATCTTGTTAGCTTCACATATAAAACATCTATTTTTAACCATTGTTACTAAAAGAAACTTTGTTGGCTTACGTAATTAGTTTAGATATGAACTGTAACAACTAGGAAATTCCTGCGAAAACTCACCTGTTGATGGGAAACATTCGAGGCTAATAGAGTAACTAAAATTTAATTTGAATTATCGGCGACCTGTTTTATCAAATCGCAGGTATAGGTCACATGGGTTTTTACCCATGTTAAACACAGTAGATCATTCGCTATGGTTCCATGGTCTACCATGAATTAAATTTAAATCTACCCGGTGGCCCATTAGCGCTTATGACGTCACTATGGTGATAGTGACTGGACCCACCCGAATAGAAGACTTTTTGAGAATTGGCAGTAACTTCCAATTTAGAAGAGCATGAAATACTCACCTTGTCTAAACGCTTTTCTTCGCGGAACAAATTGTTACCATATATTTAATTGAAAGAAAAACAAACATTCCCGGGTTACGAATAACCTGACAAAATTTGAACACGCAATACCAACTCAGCTGAAATACAGTTGGAAACGTGGCGTTTCAACCCAACATTTATATAGAAATGGTCAACATTATATAGCGCCGTTATGTAATAAAATCACCCCAAGGGCGCTGTCTATGTTCTAAATATTTCACTCTGACCGTTCAAATAGGGAATCTAACAACAAACCACTGTTTTATCACAGAGTCCATTACAAAACGACATAACAATGCGGGAAACTTAACTGTAAGTCGATAGCAATAAAGGGTTAGAGTGGGTTGCTGAACCCGAGCCACTTCATTCAGTGGGAAATTAATAGAGTCACATAAATACACTGATTTTAAGAGAAAATTAAAAATACGTTAAAAATCAAGTGGCCCATAAGACAAATACCAGAACAGTATTTTGTCAATGGTTTCGACTGTGATGGCATTATACTGTGATATATCTATTTTTGAAGCCGTTAATTCGTGATGAAATTAATGTTATCGTAGGACTAAAAATCTTTACCAGTTTTTCTACCCGTATCCGGAATAGAGACACCCTTCTACGGACATCTTCAGACCCGTCGCGACTCGAGCTATATAGGTTTGATGACGGCGAAGGAGAAAAGATTTGAACAAAGAACGACAGCATTAAATAATATCCGAGTATTTATAAATTTATTAAGTTCTGCAAGTATTTTAGTACCTTTTTTAAACCGTAGTTAGGCCACGTTAAGACGAATTATTTGTATAATTCTATTTTCCCCCACCCAATTTCAATGTTTATAGTGTCAAAAATGATTTATTACCGGTGAAACCGATTTTCTGAGAAAATGATTGTGATAATGGCACCTTCACGTAAATTAAACGGAGTTGTACGAATTAAACACAAAAACAATAATTAATTAAATAGGAACTTACAATCTTGAGTTCCTTCTTCATCTCGCGCGTGATGTCGATGGACTTCTTGCGCACGCGCTTGAGGGCGAGCGCGCGTCCCTTGTAGATGCCCACCTCCGTGAAGATGGACGAGTAGCGGAAGTCCGCGTCCGGGTTGGAGCTCAGCGACACCTGGCTCGTGCGGATCAGGGGCTGGAGCACCTGCACCGTCACATCGTAAGGAGAAATGACGTGAAGTATTAGTTAATAATATAAGTTCAGAATCATGTTACCATATAGCGCGTTTCAAAACACATTATTCAACCTCATCCAGGAAGATAATATCTTGGGTGTGAAGTTAACTTTAACTAAAACCTTTCATATTTCATTCGAATGAACCCACAGCAGCACAGAAACCTTTTCAATTATACGTGCGCCCGCTATAATTGGAACTGTAAATTTTATTTGTTAATTTATTTATTCATACTGGGTTCATACTTATGTGAGAACAATCCAGTTAGAAAAACTCAGTTAATATACACAAATAACATACAATTACAAATAAGCAGATAAAGGAAACACAAAACATAGAATTGTAAAACATAGTCAAAGATTCATAATACAATAGAAACGAGAGACACAAAGAGAGACACGGGTGATACATAATACAATAGAAACAAGAGACATAAAGAGAGACACGAGTGATACATAATACAATAGAAACAAGAGACACGAGTGATACATAATACAATAGAAACAAGAGACACAAAGAGAGACACGAGTGATACACAATACAATAGAATCAAGAGGCACAAAGAGAGACACGAGTGATACATAATACAATAGAAACAAGAGACACGAGTGATACATAATACAATAGAAACAAGGGACACAAAGAGAGACACGAGTGATACATAATACAATAGAAACAAGAGACACGAGTGATACATAATACAATAGAAACAAGAGACACAAAGAGACACGAGTGATACACAATATAATTAACCTAATTGATGTTACATACTTTTAAGTAATAGCAGGTTAAGTTTTATTATTTCAAAATTTATACATTTAAAATAATATGTAGTATATTTGCGGCAAGTTCCAGAATGGTAGATACTGTCAGTATCGCCCTGGTGAAATACCACCATCCAAAATCTAAACGTTACTTGTTTGGTGATCAGATCTGGAGAGCCAGGTATTTCCTCACCTTCATCTTCCCTGTCTCCTTCCCCCTCCTCAATACTTTCAGCCTAACGACCAACTCCAATTGGGGTGCCATAGTCTCATTGGCTCCAGACGGTCGGGAGTAGCTGGGACTTGTGTGGTATAACATTTAAAAATTATAATAAAAACTTCGCAGCCATCTTAATAATCATCATATTTAGATGATTTGATAACGCCATTTTTGAGAAAAATCACCTTAAGGATGCTATAGAAATATTATGTCAATGCTCCCAGTGGTTTTGAAAATGAGGGTCGCGACCTATCAAAAAATAAATAAATATTTAAAAGACTTTATTATAAGGAAACCTTGGTTATAATTTTACAGAAGAAGTAGCAACAGAAATAATAAAAAAATATATAATAAAAAAAAAATATATATATATATGTACCTAAGTAATACATATTAGTGCAATGGGTGCGGCTTGTTTCTCTTCAACAATTTTATTTTTACCGCAACGTTAAAAACCTTATCGAGTTTGGTCTACTACTAGGGAGGTGGGGAGGCGGCCGAGAAGCAACCGAGTACACCGAATATTATATCGGCTTAAGGCTAAACAAAACTTAATACGCACTAACGGATGGCGATAATTTAAGTATTTTAGAATGAACATTTTTTTTAAATTAATGCTTCTAAATACTGAAATGAATTGTTTGTTGGCGGGTATACACAAACAATATGAAATCGAAAAAAAACATGTTACTGTAGATTTAAATCTCCAGTCCTTCAAGAAAAAAAAATAGAATATATTATTGTAAAATTAACATAAACAGTATTTTTATAAGTTTCTTGAAAAACTTGAGCTTTAAATTTACAATATCAATTTATTTTATTTCATATTCCGTATGTACACCCTCAAACAACCAATTCATCTCAATATTTAAAAGCATTAAGTGCCAATTTTTTTTTCTCTATAATATTTAAATTGGCGCCATCTGTGAGCGCGTATCACGTTTCCTTTAATCTCAACATAACAACTGAGACATAAAGACAGGTTGCGTTTTGGTTAGCCGAGGGAAATAAAGTTGTAGGTGTAAATAAGTTTATTAGTCGTGTTGATTTATCTGCGAAAGTAGTAGACCAAACTCAACACAACCTAACTTAACCTACCTGAACCTACTTGTAGTATGTTTGATCTTAAAATTGTGTAACATCTCCTGCTATTGTTCGACTTTATCTCAGTATTCGTGGGTGAATCTGATGGATGAAGTGCGGGAAGATTTGGATATAAAGCATGATACTGGAAATAAAACCCTATTCACATTTAAACATAGTATTTATTGGCTCTAAAAAAACCCCGACAACATTTTAGAGAAAAGGTAAGAGTAGAGAGGAGTATTAATTCAAAATTAAACGGTTTAAATGATAAATGATGGCTCTTGTGGACAGATTCTTCTCCTCAGCATCAGGCAAGGCCGCTCCAGTCCTGATGTTGAGCGGTTTCCACTACCATCTTCAGCTAAAAACTAACCAATAATCACTCCCTTCAATCACGTCGAGCTCCACGGCCCGTTTCAGGTTATGTCCGACGCCATCTTGTCCTCGCTCCCTTCCGTCGGATGTCTCCCATAGACATTTTCTCAAATCTCTTCCTTAGACAATAGAAGTGATGCCTTTATAAGCGGGGTCAGTATTTACGTTACAATTGGTAGAGATTAGATGTTTTCAAGGCCAGTCGGATTATTTTGCCGAGAATAACATTCATTCATGATTCCAAAACAAAAATATCTTTTTTGTTTGAGCCGAAATAAAAAAAAATCTAATCAAAACAGTAGGTTTTTTAATCTGTCTTTTGTAATATACGGAAAGATAAAAATAGAGCACAATAATGTTTCAATCAATTATTAAGGCAATAATAATATTTTGTCTAGTATGGCAACGTTTTGTCACTTAAATGTCATTGTTTACATTCAGTTCTAAGTACTTGTTATATTTTATTCTTTATATATATTATTGAAATTGTGTACCTTTTATTTCAATTTACAATAAATACTACACTTCACTTTTAAGCAATGCTTGTGTAAATAAGCGAATTGTACATATTGTGCGATTTCATTTAAAAAAAGCAAAAGTGTGACATGGAAATTATACTTGAAAATGGTTTTTTTAAATTTAAAAAATCTTTCCAACTTTCTTCCTTTTGTCGAATACAAGTCGAATAAAGTTACAAATGTTCGAAATAAAGTTACAAATAAAAAAGTTACAAATCGAATAAAGTTACAAAAAAAATCATATTAAAATGAAATTCTACCACGAATTGATAATTTCGAAATTAGAAATAAATGCATTTTAACGTACGTTAAAGGTATGACGATCCTGCAATCGGATATGTGCAGGTGCAAAGAGAAGGTTCTATCTGCACGTTAAAAGTATGACGATCCTGAAATCGGATATGTGCAGGTGCAAAGAGAAGGTTCTATCTGCACGTTAAAGGTATGACGATCCTGCAATCGGATATGTGAAGGTGCAAAGAGTAGGTCTTATCTGTACATTGAAAGCAAAAATAACCCCAGAGCACCTTGTCCCATATGACTGAATCGAATAGTCATACACGATATTTTTTTAACAGCTTTGATTGTCGGTACGACGTAAAATATTTTTCACGCAGTTGTAGCAGAAGTATTTTTGCACAAAGGAACTATGAAATATGCACAGGTTTTTTTTAATGTTAAATCAAAGTCAAAACGTTAAAACTGAACGGATGTCTCAGTGTTGCTATTATACATAAAAATAAATTAGTGTAGAAATTTATAAAAAATAAATAAAGAAAATCGTTAACCTGTAGTGACGTCACGAGGTAAAAATGGATTTGTTTATTTTATTATTAAAAAAACCGCAAGTTTCTAATTACTTTTTGCAACATTTTTGTGATCTTAGAAATATCTAATCACATGATTTTTCCTATTATAATAAAATGCATGAAAGTGGCCTGTTGCTTTAAAATTTATGTAAAAAAAACATATTTTTCCGAAATTATCTCGGAACTCTGTTAGTTAATAAACTAGGTAATACTCATTGAAATCCTTAATTGAAAAATACACCAAATGTTTGGAATCTATTAGATGGAAATATGGTGAAAGATTCACGAAGTTGTCGCTGTGATTTAACTATAATTGAACCCATAAAGAACTTTAGAAGGACGAGACGCCCGAATAATAAATTTATCTAAATCCATTCCGCAGAATTTTAATTTTTTTGATTATACGCCCGTCAGGGTTTTTACATAGGGAAGTCCTTGTAATTATTCAGTCTTCTTCTGTAAATATGTATCAAAACTCTGTCTCATGATGTAACGAATATAATAACCAAAGCAATATGCGAAATGTCCCACACTAACCATAAAAGCCAGTCTTTTTTTGGTGAGGTACAATGACAAACTATATTACTTCTTTTATAAAATATTACATTCCTTTCTTCTTATGTAAAAAATACATAGCATCCCTAAATATGATATAGGCCTTGAGGGAAATTATTTCCCTCAGGGCCTCCTGTGTGAAGTTATCGTAATATATATACGAGTGTAGATAATTTATAATTCGATGAGATTTATAATTCAATGGTTCATGTCCAAAACAAAGTTCCCTAGAAATAGAAAACTAATAAATAAATGCAAAGTTGTGAAAAATGATTGTTCCAGTTACAATAATTAATTTTACCTGAACCTCCTCCCAAGCCGAAAGGCCTTCTCAATGCATAGAAAAATAACGACCTCCCGTTTGTAAAAACACCCATTCTTCTACGTAAATTCATTAAAATATTATTTTATAACGGGGCTTGGACTTTCACTTTCACGTGATGCCGGAGGGGGATGCTAATGTTAGGGTGGAGGCGGGGGTGGCGATGGCCTTAACCTTCGCGGACATTGACCTCGGCACGAGCAAGAGTAACTCCTTGCGCTCGGTGCGCAGTTAATTGTCGAGGTTTCAGCACGAAAGGCGTAAATTTAACTCCCCGCGGTTGGTTGGTTTGCGTTTGGTCAGTTTAACGACGGTTGTTCCACAGTGGAACGAAAGGGGTATTTTGTAGTTTGAAGCGGCCAGTGATTGCAGATAACTAAATGCGGGAACAGAAGGATCTTTATTTCGTGTGAGATACAAGCATAATTCCTTCAGCGGCGCTTTTTGCACAACTATTTTATTTTATTCAAATATTAATCTTCTTTCAGTTACTTAACATAATTTATTTCTGGCTATCTGAGAATCTTACGTCCACCAAATAGACACACGCCTGAATTATGGAGGTCAGATAGTAAAACTAAAAACACAAAATGTTAGAAATTCTACATTGATCAAATTATCTTCTCTATGACGCTTCCATCGGACACGTATATTGTCAGGTCGTCTCATTTATAATACGGTCGTAACTATGGTACATGGTTTTGCAGCAGATTTAATTTTCAATGCTCTCAGTCTTTTCTCCCCCCTCTGAAACTTTCATATTTCACAGTAGTTGATAATAAATATAAAAAAAAACAGATTTTAATTTAATGTAAAAATTTACCGTTGTTTCTGGACAGAAGAAGTGGAAACAACACATTATCACTATAGCAACTACACTTAGAAAATCAATATACTTATTTAGACAAACCGGCAATTTTTTGAATCTACTCACAACAATTTATTATGCACTGTGCCAATTTTTAATCGAATACAATATTATAGCCTGGGGTGAAGCTACTGCTGCTGCCGTTGATCCCACCCTTAAAGCTCAGAAACTAATGATAAAGATTATTCTAAAACTACCGACCACCAGCGGTTCAGACGAAATCTTTAGGAGAATCTGTGTTTTGGATATTAGGCAACTTTATGCCAAATACATACTTAGATATCTCTTTAAACACAAAACTGTTTTTGACAATGTACAAACTACTCGCGATACTACATCTAAAGGGCATAATCTCTTACTTATAGCTTTCGCTAAAATAACATTTGGCCAAAGAAATTTTACATACTTTGCAACAAAGCTAAATAATGTACTTCCACTGCCCATTAGACTGAACACAAATTACGATAAATATAAATTGGATATCAAGATTTAGATCATTAGACAAAACAGATCAAAATTTAATAATTTTTTTAAAACATCCATATAAGCATAATACAATATTCAATTGACGTTTCAAACTTTTTACCATAACATATACTGTAAATTGTAAATTTTGCAAAATCTGTAAACTTATTAAATTGTAAGCTGTAAACTTGGCCGGCTTTCAACACAGGTTCTCCCAGTGAGACAGGCACAATACCATGATACTTGTATGCGCCGGTTCATAAATTAAGGATATTACAATTTAAATTATTACAATTTTTTTGCTCAAATATGCAGGTGTAAAATAGGAAGGGTAATATGGGATCCACAGATTTAAGAGGAACGGCTGCGAGGGCTGTTTCATACAAAAGTTACTTATGGATTAGAGGCCAAATACCCACCCAAACTTAATGAGATATTTTTTAATCAAAAGGGATAGTAAATATCTAGTGAGGATGAACAGTATTTTTTATATTTTTGTTATAATTTAGAATATATAAGCCACAAAAGATGACAAATTATTCATATTTTTAGCTGCAACTTTGGAAAATATTTGTGACTAAATGGATACTATTATTGAAAAAAATGTCCATCATACTACCTCAGGAATATGATGAAGTATACAATAAAATTTTAATGACTGCTGAAAATAGTTTAATTTGCGTCAAAATTTACTATTTAGTTAGCGACAAATTCATGTTTAATTTCGCCTATTTTTTTGTTTGCGTC
Source organism: Halesus radiatus (assembly GCA_022606495.2). Lineage (NCBI taxonomy): Eukaryota > Metazoa > Arthropoda > Insecta > Trichoptera > Limnephilidae > Halesus > Halesus radiatus. The sequence continues at coordinate 200,909 of JAHDVE020005298.1, read as the reverse complement.
GCTCTCGCACTTTTTTGTTAGCGGGGGGAAAGGGGAATCGGAATCAGGTACGGGGGACGGGGATCGTATCGCTATAACTGCTCGCCAACCAATACATATACTCGTACGTAAATCATCATACTACATCACACGCAGTAGGTAGGTATTTGTGCTGTGTGATAAATTCAGCTCCCGCGGATGATTCTTCTAGCAGACTAATTTATTACGGACTAGCTGGTGTGTACCCAGCCTTGCTCGGGATTTTTTAAAGGCGGGCTATATATAAAGGCGGTCGTAGTTACATATTACGATCTTTTTGGATTTTCATTGAGTATTCACGGAGTTGTCAATTTACAATATTCTAATAATATATTTTTGTACGCATATAAAATGTTCTGTGCAATTCTGATAAATAAAAATTAAATTCATTTCTGTGATGCGTACATATATGAAAACAATCAAACTGTTGGTAAAAATTCATTCGGTTAAAGTGTTTATTTGAAAATTGAATTTTGTTTAAGAAAAAACATCAAATTTGGTACCTATGGTAACAAAGGTACCTATTTAAAGTACCTATATAATTCTTGATTTTATTCAAAGTATTCGATTTAGGTAAGTACATCAATTAAATTCATTTTTAACAATTTGTTCGAAAATTAAATTTTAATTAAAGGCAAATACAGTGAAAACTTTATAACTGCTTACCTACATAGAGTTCTAGTAAAATAATTCATAATAATAATCAGATGATTTGTATAGCGCCGTTTTTACCAGTTCCAGTCTGAATATGGCTTTAATAAGCTGAAACCGGTTACGGTAAAATAAAATAAAGGTGGAAATAAGTTTTATGCGTGTTTTATTATATTATTATAATGGAATTCCACCATGTATTATCAGTTTCCAAAATAGAAATATTGTTCTATGTTCGTGTAAGTTGAACGACCCATATTTGGTATATTTAATACACCACAAATTTTATACTATTGTGAATTTCCATTTCCTGTACATATTACTCCTTCGACGACAGCAGTATTTACAGACACTTTCAGTTTCGGGTCTTCGGAGTGTACATATTCTATTTTCTTGCACATTTTGCACTAAACATATTGGCTTAGAAAATCATTTTGTCGTTCCTTCACAAACTTTAAATCGAAAATGTGCAGTTTTCGTGTTCGTGGTTCGGCTCGCATGTCTATACGCAGCCTTAGATGTAGAACAACATTTATTATAGGTTGTTAGATGTTCGCAAATGTATCGAGATGATTTGTATACCGCCATTTTTGTGAAAAATCGAAGTCAGTAAAATCTCACCAAGGGCGCATATGTCGGTATGTCGGTAAGCCACATTCGAGGTCTGTTCAAAAGCAAAGGTGAATTTTGAATTTTCGCGGGCTGTGTACATTCGATTATCGATTTTTTTGTTATGTTGGTAAACATATGTTTATCATATGTTTGCATTATCAGCCATTTTGGATTAGTGGTTTGTTTTCGACAACTGGAAAGGTTAGTCACGTTTTTGTGTGTTCTTCTATTTTTTACTTTTGAAAAATATAGTATTCCATTGGGATCATTGGGCCTTGGTTTCGACGTCATAACCATATACCCACGTTTCATCACCAGTTATGACCCTTATGAGCAAATCTGGATCGTCGTTGACGTCATTCAACAACTCCTGAGCGATACTAATGCGACGTTGCTTTTGCTCAAAATTTAGCAATTTCGGAACGGAAATATGAAATGTGGGTGGGAGTTAGAAGGGATGGTTTTGAGTCAGCCTTAGGTTTATTTGGGGATAAAAGAAAGAATGACAATGGAAACAGATTACTTGAAGTATGTTTAGACCTGCTTGTATCAAATACCCTTTTCAATCATAAAGGTATCCACCAATATACGTGGGAAAGAGGAAATGAGAGGTCAATGATTAATTTTGTAGTAATTGACTCTAGGTTGAGAGCCGTCACTCCAGAAGCAAGCGATTTCAGAGGGGCTGAGGTAGAAACCGACCATTTCCTGGTTGTGTCGAGAGTAAACCATTTCCGTGGCTGGCGATCTAAAGTGAAAACGGTGTCGACCCCAACTAGAGTCCAAATAGAAAAACTATAAAATGATAATGTAAGAAGAAAGTATGAAAATTTTGTAGAGATGAGACTGAATGCTAAGGTAATGAAAGCAACCCGAGTGATAGTGATTCCAGTGACGAGTCAAGTATGAATGACGATGGGGTGAATGCTTCCAAAATCAGCGTGGATGAAATTAAAAAAATCAATTAAATGTATGAAGAATGGTAATGCTGTTGGTTTCGACAATATTGCTGCTGAGTGCTGAATACTTTAACCGTTTCAATACTACTTTTTTTCTATAAGCAATATGAAATAGATAAGACATTTAAAGGATAGTACAATACTGTAATTTTCACGAAAATCGGATTTTCCTACCTGGGATCATTTGAACCCAACATTGTTTCAATACTACTTTTTTTCTATAAGCAATATGAAATAGATAAGACATTTAAAGGATAGTACAATACTGTAATTTTCACGAAAATCGGATTTTCCTACCTGGGATCATTTGAACCCAACATTGTTTAGTGTTCATCTTTAACAATTGATTTAAAAAAAAGTTTTATCCCATCTGCTTTGAAAATATAATGAATTATAAAATTAATTTTATTTTTAAAATATGAAAATAAGCATTATGGTGGACTTTAATTAATAACGACCAATTTACGGTGGAACACAAATATGCCATACAGAATTTAAAATATCGACCGGAAAAAACCTTTTTTTTTTATGTTTAATTATTATTTTTTTATTTATGTAATCATGCTTACATAGCAAATGAGATATATCTTTTAAAAAGTATGATAAACCCACAAATAATTTTCTAAGCTGCCTCTAAAATTATGAAAATTGATTTTTTTTTCATGGCACATACTTAAAAAATTAAAACAAAAATAAATAAAATACTTCTCATCCGTACTAGATATTTACAAAACATTTAATTAAAAACATAGATCATTCCGTTTGGATGGGTATTTTGGCCTCTGATCCAAAATTCAGTTTTGTATGGAACAGGCACCGCAGCCGTTCCCCTTCAATCTTAGCACTCTAGCTCACTCAAAAGTCACTAGCCGCCATTGCCTGATAGTAACCCCGTAGCGAAGGCGAAGCGGGTACAAGTCCCAATTAAATGAAGAAAAAAATCTTTTCCAAATGCTGTGTTCGTTTTTGTTTATTGGATTTGGATTGGTTAGTAATTCAAATGTTTTGAAATGGTGAAAGTTGTTCAATAAGTCAAATACTTTTAGAATAAACTAGTATTCAACTTATAATCTAATATAGTATAAGGTTAGATAATTTAAACAATATGAATAATAAATACTCTTTGGATTCGTGGCTAATAGACTTGATGCAAATATATAGACGCATGAAACGTTTTTCTGTTTCATACGTCTATCATCAAGCGTCCACTCACAATGCGGACATGCCGACAACTAACACCTCGCTAGTCGCTATGACAGTATGGGTGTGGAGTCTTCCCCCCCCCCCGCCTCACGCTCCCTTGTGATAGAAAGAGACACACGACTGTCAATTAAATTCTGAAATCGCAGGAACGCGAGCGAATGCGTTCGTCTTAACCCTGATCCTTATTTTCCCATAAGCCTCTTCATTGGTTGTCGATGCACTGAGCACACAAATAAAATAATAAGAGTTGAACATAAAAAACACAGACGATATTCATCTGCGGCGGGATCACAATCTGATAGATCGTGGGGTTTCAAATACCATACAAATATTGCGGCGGGTTGCGAATGCGAATTAATGCCTAGTGAACGAAATCACAGCGGACAATTATGCGGGTAAAGTCAATGGACTAGGTATGGATTACAATTGGGTAGGTTTATAAGGATGCATATTATTGTGCAAATCAACTATAAGGCTATCCAAGTTGAACCGTTACCGGCGCGACCAACCCTTTTATAACATTAATTTCGTGTAGATGAAAAAAAAAGTCGTTTGAAAACGTTCTTCCCATAACACAAACTAATCCACTTGCTCCAGGATTTGCCGTACACTTATTTTGTATTTATAATTTTTTATACTGACTTCTAATTATAAAATATATATATATCAGGGGCGCTATTCATGTTCTTTTTAAGGAAAATTCCTTAACTTTTTTCTTAGGGTTAAAGCCTTCTTACTTAATTGCGGTTACGATTCTCTCGGATGACAGCTGTCACCGAAATTCTTAAAAAATGTCAATATTTGCAATGGTTTAACAAGAGGTAAACTCAATATTTGCGATGTTTTGAAAAGAGAAAAACTCAATATTAAGTATGTTACCAATTACGTTATTGTTTACTTTCAACATAATTGCCTAGTAAACATTATTAAACATTATATAGATGTTGGCCTTTTTCGACAATTCACGTCAAGCGCGGCATTGAACATTGAAGAGAGTCGGTACCACCAGCAGAGTCCAATGAATTTGATTCAGAAGGCGGTGGACTAACTCTGAGATCGCTAATCCGGATTCACCCGTTTCGAACTCACACTCAAGAAACGGCAAAGGTTTTGGATTGGAGTCAGAAGCGAAAGGCGTCCCTATTCGTTAGTGTAATATGAACGATTTTTGATTCCGGAACGACGGACCTATGCGGACCGATAGGAATGAAGATCGAGTCCGAGGAATCGAGTCCATGTGGCTAATTGGAATAATAATTCATACTCGGAATTGGAACCGAGTTTTGAAAATAAGTGGAATGACCCACCTCTTCTGTCGGGCCAAATTCAAATGTCACTTTTAAAACTAGAGACAAAAAAGGTCATTACTATCTAAATGGGGTATGTACCTTTTTATAAAACGTGATTCTTCGTTAAAAAGGCTTATTTATGATATTTAAAAATAAAATAAAAATGTATTAAAATGAATTATTATATAATGTATTGTTTTCAAAAGTTTTAGTTCAAAATCTTATGTCACTTGAAGATATTTCATCAATTTGTGTTTTTAAATAATCTCTTGACAATCTATTTAAGATATTTTTACTGTCTCACCGTAATTCCGCAGTTATTCAAGAAGCCTTTAACCCTACGGAAAAACGTAAGGAATCTTCCTTAAAAAGAACGGGAATAGCGCCCCAGGAAATGAGAAAAATGTAAGAATAATTTTATAAATAAATCATCATATATATTTACCGTACACACCAGATAATTTAATATTAAGTCTATAATCGAATATTGGTCGAAATAAACTATAAATAACAAATGTATTGAAGCAACGTACCCGTTGAACTTTGGAGCCCACCGTGGTGTTTGACTCCTTCTCGTCCGTGATCTTGATGTCCCTGAAGTCTAGTTTCCAGAGCAAGCTGTCAAGCTCCTGCTCGTACCGCCAGTTGCGGTACAGCGCCAGCGCCACCACGGCCAGCAGCAGCAGCGCGCCGCCCGCCACGCCGCCGGTGATCTCTCCCGTGTGACCTGAGGGGTGAGGTAATACTATTTACCAATAGCGGGGGCGCATTCATTCACAGTAATGAATCTTGTGAATTTGTTCATTTCATTAATTTATTTGATTCATTAAAAATAATCTAATAATAAGAAAATAAATAAATAAAAGGTGGGGATTTCTACGCATTGCAAATTGCGATAGCCTTGGAAATAACACATTAAAAAATAAAATAAACACGAAAATAACAATGTTGCTCAACTAGATAATAAATAATGTGAAAAATGTATATACGAGTACATCTCATGGTTTTGTTTTTACATGCATTGTCAAACAAAAACAGTCTAAAAGTGAGCGACGCTCACAGAAAACAAAAGACGAAATCACTATAATGTTTTTATTATGTCATCCTACCATCCCTACAATTGGCAAAATACCACGGCTGATGTATTCTTTCTGCAAAAAATTGCTAGATCCACCGCAGATTGATCGGAACTCCTACAACTGATCCAACTACGAGTTCCCAGTAGACTAACCAGATCGGACCAAATTCTTAGCCTTCCTGGATGCAACACTAATTCCAAGCAAAACTTCTTCATTTAACGGGTATCATACATCTTTAACACGCACTACTCACAATTTGACATCTTTAACTCCACACGAGATCTTTATCGAGCCTTTATAACTTCAGATACCTACTCACCTCATACTACCACCAGTCTATTAATTGATAAACTAAAGTTATTAAGACAAGATTTTTGTGCATAGCGCAAAGGGTAACAATTATTTTTATAAACAATAGTTATTAGCCTGAAACACTCATCCAAATTGAAAAAACCTTCCGAGAAAAAATAAATACGGAAATTCTCGCTGAAACTGACGCGACGGCTCCGTTGCGCTGGAAGTAAAAACGAACCAATTCGCCGCGCTCACTGAGAAATTATTTAGAAACTTGGGACCGGTGTCTTGCAGTAACTTGACTAACTTGGACAAACACAATATTGACGGACCAGATGTGAATACGTCGTTATAACTGAATTCACAATACATTTCGTTATTATTTGAATTATACATATTGCAACAGCGTACTATTTTACTTACGATAACTGACTATAACTGGGAGACTTGCGGCGATTTGCGCGCTGGGGAATATGCGGGCTGCAGGTGAACGATGGCATACGAGCTTTTATGGATTACGGCCCGGGATACTGTACGTTAGACGGAGTCCTGCATAATTAAATACCTCCGGCGACTTTGCGGCGCCACCCATAGTATCCGTGCCGTAATTATTCTGCCATGCGTTAGAAGCACGGATGCAGGCATAAAGAATTAAGAATTAATTCTCTGTCGAATTGAGAATAAGATCGAGTATGTCATGAGATTTAATTTATTTTGACCATGTCATGAACTCAACATGAAGCAAAGGTACGCACTTCCTAGTTGGTTATGTCTATAACCAGCCCCTGTGCCCATAGCTCCACCGTGCCACCGGGGATCGTGTGAAGAGTTTAAAGGACCGCCCCACTGCCCTGTCTCTCGCCGCGACTGCCTGTGTATACTCCAACGGTGTGCTAGAAGCTGAAGCTGCTGTTGTTGTGCTGCATGCGGTCATGGAAACATGATCGCATACAATTCCGAGAATCAACAAAAAATACAGCTAATGAACACCCTTTTTTTGTTTGAACATATTTATATAGTGCTATGCAGGGATAGTAGAGGCGTTAAGAATCTTCAAATATAAGCTGATAGACGGGGTTTGGAAATATGGCGGAAACGTCGAGTGCTCGTAGCGCTAGCTAGTCATGGCAAATACTTCGAACCAAATCCAGACCCTCCCTTGAAGTGACCTAAAAAGCGACTACCGACGATCTGACTGAAGGGAACAGCAGGTTGAAAGCGATCTTTATTACAACAGGCCATTGTGATAGGATGGCGGTCCGCCAACGGAATAATAATAATTCGGTAGGCGGTTTTGCTTAGACACCCTTCGACCGAATTATATTGAATGGCGCAAGTCGGATCGTGTGTAGTCGCCTTAATGGAAATCTCAGGACATTCTCAGTGAATTTAACATAAAAAATAAGTATTTTTGATTGACTTACTAATGCACTTCTCGCCGCGGAAGCCGCACGGGGGCTCCGCTATTGGGGGGCCCTCGCCCAGCCACTGGATTGCGCGCGTCAGCTTCAGCTCCTAGAATAAATTCAATTCTGATTGCATTTTAAAGTCACCTTCAATACACTTTCATTTTTATGCTTCCCAACTTTTCGAATGATCAATTCTAGGCACTTGATCGGTGACTCGCTTTGTAGAGCATTCGCTCTGTTTGCCTGTTTTCAAGCATTTTCTATCCTATATGGTCTATGAAGGTAGCTTATAATAAGTCAAATAAGTTAGGTTCTCTTCAGTTTTATAAAAAATATTGAAAAAAAACATATTTTAACATTCGAAAACGAAGATAATTCTTTGTCAGTTTATATTTGTATCGCGATAAATAGATCGCGAACGAATAATGACTTTTCACATTTCACTGATATTTGTTCACCTTGTTGACACTTTTTATAACTAGTCCTCTGTTGAGGGGAACTTACTCCACAAAAATCTGTATCCTAAGTTGATCGTAAATTTGATGGAGAAATTCGTCGGGAGGAGCGTATTGGTGGATTTGAACAATGCGGGGGCAAAATTTCAGTTCAACAGTTGCTCAGCTTGGGAAGAACGGCCGTGACTCACCTAACTTATGAGGTACATTTTCAGCATTCATCCGAAAATGGGTTCTCACTTGACTCAAGTGATTCCCACCTAAATCAAGTTGCTCTCTCATATACCACTTTCAGGGTTACGTAACAAAAGAGTTTTGCCTGATTTCATCTTTGACCATTCCTTGGCAACTCGAATGAATCTTTTATTATAATATATGCGGGTTCATGAAAAAACACAATGCCTAATTGTAAATGTATGCTCATTACATGCGGAAAATTCTGGATCATATTCTTATTTCCGTTAGGATTCTTGCTTCTTTGGAAAAACCCGTCACTTAGTAATAAGCCTTTTGGTAGTCTGTGTAGTAAAACGCATTTGTTGATAATTAAATAATGTTAATTATGGGAGTAAATTTGTTTGTTTGTTTGTTTTTTTTTTTTTAATAAGGAATCCAGTAGTGAAGTTCTAAATTAAATGCCAGTTTATTTCGTTTTTTTAAAGTAAATTTTCAAATGTTCCAAATCTATGGTCTATCGGCTCATACATAATTTTATATTCAATTTATTTTTTATTTATAATTATTGAAGTTTGTAAACCTCATTGTAATATTTAATCATTGAAGAAGATAATATTAACACATCCCAAATGAACCACGAAACCGAAAAAACAACAGAAATTAAAAAGATTTCAGTCGCATCTGGGACTCGAACCCAGGACCTCTACCTATCCGGGGTAACGGCTTAACCAACTTTGCTAATGAGACCAGTACAATTTACGCCATTTACACCGATATCATACTTCAAGTTCAAGACTTGTTAATATTATCCTCCATTTTTATAAATCTCATATTATTGGCTGTTATCCTTATGATGATTGCAAAGTTTCATACAAACTGAAACAGGATGGAAACATCCAGGATGAAACTTTGCAAACCCAAATTAAGTTTAAATTTAGCCAAAACTAAAAAAAAAATACATATTTAAAATACAAAACAAAAACGAAAAATAAAAATTTCCGTACTAATCTAAAAACACAATGCGCACATGACGTCAAATGTTCCAAATAAAATGGTACCAACATAACACGGTGTTTTGATGAGATGATTTTTTATTCACTTTTAAATAAAGATTTATAAATTCTGCGTATAATTATATAAAATCAAAGTATATGTTCAGAATCGGCGTTTACTGATCTATACGAATGTATATTTTTACCGACATTATATTTTTCACAGGAGTTCCTTATTGTACCAACAGTTGTATTTCTGTTGTTATAAGTTAACCCGAACGAAACACGTTGTTCAGTCACTTTTCATTCGTACTGTGCGCTCCAAATTACACGCATGGAGAAGTCACTTTTCTAAAAGCTCGAAAATAATAGTTCTACCGTGACCTTGACGCCGGTGACATTGGAAAAGGAACTTTACCAAGTTCCAACCAAAATGTTATATAAAGTATACGAGAATGACCATTGCGTTGATCCTATCAAAATGCTATTTCCCACCACCGAGGGACCAGATTACAAAGCGGGATTGTTTTGGATAACCCGGCAATCGCAGGGGTAGGTAGATGGAATATGTCTATTAGTGCGGTCATCTCCAGACAGGTTTCCACTAAAATACTCAACACATATACATACGACAAGACAGATATTTACAGAAAATCTACTAATACCATAAGCCAACAAAACAATATTTCAAAAAGGACCTTACTACACGGCAATTACGGTATATATAACCTTCCACGTGACATTAAACAAACACAAGATGTACTTCTATTTAAATCATAACTAAAAACATTCCTTTTGAATAAATGTTACTGCACCTTAAACGAATACTTTGAACATACATAGAACGCACTTAGATTAAACTTCTCTATGTTTTAGATATACATATGTATTTTTATTTTATTTATATAAACATATATGTCTTATGTGGGTTAATTGTAAGACGACTTCCGTGGTTGAGTGGTTACGATCTTCTGCTACGAATCCGGAGGTCGCTGGTTCAAATCCCGGCGCGCGCGTGTAAACTTTATGTGATTTTTTTTAAAGAAAGGCAAATATTCCCTGGTTACGAATAACCTGACAATATTTGAAAACCTCCTTCTACCATCACAGTAAACGGAAGATGTTGCTTGTATCGTAAATGGAGGACTTAGCCAACCGAGGAATTGAACTCACGACGCCTGGGTGAGACCCAAACTCAGCCACTGACCGGTCAAAAAGATTAATTTATGTTTTTTCACAATTTATTCATTTAAAATAAAATATAGTATATTTGCGGCACGTTTCAGAGTAGTAGATATTTTCAGTATCGCCCTGGTGAAAGACCACCATTCCGAATCGAAACATTGCTTGAAATGGTTTTAGACGTGTTCGTGACCAGTTCTGAATAGACAAATACTTTCCCCACCTCCTTCTCCCCGATCTCCTTCCTCTCTCCAATACCTTGAGCCTTAGAACATATCCCAATCGGGAATGCCTTATTCTTACTGGCTTCAGACGGTTGGGAGCAGATGGGACTCTTGTGCGGTACTCTCATACAAAAAAAGGAAATGTGATGAACGTATAAACTATACCATCTGTACTTTTTACTTTTATTTGCACAATAAAGATTTTTTAATTTAAATTTAAAATTTGAATAGCTTAAATCTCTATCTTGGAAAACACTTTTTGTTTTATTCACATCTGTACACTGCCTTAAACATATTCTCTTCCGCTATTCCGTTTTCCGGCATCACCTGTTTCAAGTTGTGGTTCAATCAATCACCCCAATTCTTACTGGGGCGATCCTGGCATCTTCTTTAGGCGATTGCGTCTCCGCACGAGGGAAGCGTTGCATGTTTTGATTTGATTTTACGGGGTGGTTGGTATCGTAAAAGGTGTTACCCAAGGCTGTGTAATGTCACCGCCGCTATTATCCATCATGAAAATTATACTTAATGTCCCTGTAAGAACTAGCACTGACGAAATCTTCAACAAATTTAACATTATATCAATAAAACAATTATGCCTTAAAATAATACTACTTTACATTCATACATAAAAAATAAGAAATAACACCAATCACATATATTAGAAACACTAGATCTCAGAGTCAAAAACACATCCAACGAGGAACCACAAACACAACATCTGGACAAAAAACTTCTTATACTATGGTACTAAGCTCTACAACAAAATCTCACCCTCCTTCCAAAATTACAATAATAATAAATTTAAAACCCAAATAAAACACTGGATACTTTACATAGGGAGATTTGAAATAGAAAATATATTCACACCAAATATGGACTAATACTGAAACCACTCAACTGCACTTAAACCACCCCACCTGCAATTATTTATTTTTTTCTGTAATCACATCAATTTAATATAATTTAATTTAATATATTGTAAATGAAATCCTCGGCACAAGAAATCCCGGTGAGGATATCATTATCATTTTGTTATAAAAAAGAAGATAATAAAACAGAATTATTGTATTACTATTATTAATATTCAATCCGCACAACGGTAGGTGTAAGTCTTGTTACTTATTTTACATGTAATTTCACCAATAGCTTCATTCCAAGTTATTAATTGTTTTTGTGTTCAATTCGTACAACTACATTTTTTTTAAATAAAGTAAATCAACTTTAATAATGTTATTATTAAGTTCTGAAAATATTTTTGTGTTTATTATTATGACAGCTGTTTCGGCGTTCAAGGCCATTTTCGAAATGCGGTTAATCCACATTGCGACGATTTACTCTTATGATTTTATTTACTCCACCCACTTCTTATTTGGACGGTATTTAAAATTATTTATTACCGGTAAAACCGATTTAGTTAGGAAATAATTAAAATTCTCCACTCTGTGAGGTACTTATGTTTATAATGTGTTTTCCTCGCATTTAAATGACAATCTTTCTAAGTTACCCACCTGCCCAGTTTTCAGTTGCTGATCTTACCTAGTGTATTCTATGTCATCGGTGCGGTCGCATACAGCTTCCATATTACGGTTCAAGGGATCTCTCCGTAGGGAGGAAATTTCCGCAGAAACTCGATTACAGAATATCACAATAGTGTGTGTATACACATTCGGGACATTTGTCATTTCTTTCGTCATGTTCATTTTTCATTGAAATTGCTTTCGTGCCTATTTAAATATTTATTTGGCGTTTTATTAAGCCTGTAGTCAAAAATGGGTAAAGTGTACGCAGCACCCGTGACATGCTGTTGAAATGGACGTATGATGTCACTGAAATTGAATTTAGAAAAATATTGGAAAAAGAAGCAAAGGAAGTGGCAAACAATAAGAGTGAGCGAACGAGTAAACCATTACTACGTAAACCAGCGATTTTATGAACGACAAATTTAGCATAAATAATAATTACTCGTATACAGCTAAAAGGTCTAAAAGAACTACAATAAAATATTTTATTACCGGCTGTTAGCTCACATGAGCTGTTAGTTCTTAGTTTGACACTATTTATAATATAGAAAAAAATCGGATGAACGGTTCCAAATAATTTGTCCTACTTAAATGAGGGTTTGTTCCTGGAACTCACAAATCCTAGCATTATTTTTATTGAAATACTTTTATGAAGTTGCCCACCAAATAAACATCTAATATCATCGCGCCACGCAAATAATATGGGGTCCACTTAATAAGAGGAACTCCAGTGAAAAATATAATGGCTTTAAAAATATATATTCATACAGATCAGCAAACGCCGATTCTGAATATGTATATAACTTCTATTAAATATAATTATACGTAGAATTTATAAATCGTTATTTAAAATTGAATATAAAATCATCTCTTCAAAACACCTTGTTATGTTGGTACCATTGTATTTGGAACATCTGACGTCACGTGCGCATTCTGTTTTTGTATTAGTATGGACATTTTCATCTTTCACTTTTGTTTCGTATTTTAAATATGTATTTTTTTAGTTTTGGCGAAATTTAAACTTAATTTGGGTAACTTTAAGCTCTATAATTGTTGTTAAATATAAAAAAAAACTGTTATTAGTGAAACCAATTATCAATACGGTTATTATGATAATATTAATGCTCAATACTATGACTATTCTATGAGTTAAAGTTTCTAAAAAGGTACATAATTTTATTACATATGTTTGGTCGTGGTGTACTATGAATAGAATATAAAATTATGTATGGTAGAACTCATCCTTGTTTTGACATTTGACATTCTAACCTCAAAACTGATTAAAACCGATCGGCCATAGATTTGGAGCGTTTTAAAACCAACAAAAAACTAATGTTAGAAAAAAAGAAGAAATATATTGGTATTTAAGTTTAAACGTCCATCATTGATAAAAAATATTGGGCTGGAGTTCCTTATTAAGACATTGCGTAAAAAGGAAGCGGTTTATGTAATTTATGAATATTCGAATCCAATATTTTTACCGAGTAAAAAAACACTCTACTTTTATTGTGGCTGGGTTGAATGAAGGAAACAATTCTTTTTATATGCTTCTCGACCAGAAAATAATATACGACTTTTAAAAACGGTCACCGTCTAAATAGAAGTTAGATTAGGTATGAAAAAAACCCGCCGGAATCGGCGGCACATTGAAAGAGGTGATAAATGACCCGGCAACATTATGGCGAGGAAGTTAATGTAAGCTCGCACCAGAAGGCGATTGCTTTTCGGAAATAGTAGGCTGCTCGATGGGTGCGCAAATTGGTATTTTCGTCAAACCCTCTCAAGTGCGAAATGGAATTTCCACCGGAAGACGTGACACGCCCCGTGTAGATAGCCGGGAAGGCGTAAACACTGTGTCTTATAGGCCGGTACCTACTCCGTCGGTGCTGGGACAGACACAGAGGGTGCACCACGCGTAATGAGACGAGGGGAATTCCCGCGCTGAATACATTCATATGGAATTCGCCAGTAATTTATACATCAGTAGAATTTTAATTTACTGTAAGTGATAAATAGAAGGTTGATAAAACACACAAAAATAGATGTCTCCAGTCGAATTAAATACGTGGAAGCAAACTTAATTTATTAATTATATTTGAGCTTAATTCGTAGAAATCAAATTATTTAAAAAAAATACAATGTTTATAAATACTTTGTTTCTCGTGATAATTAAAATGTATCTCAAGATTATTTTTTAATTAATTTATTTTACAAAATATTACAAAAAGGCAAAAATTACCTATAAACTACTTCTTAGTAGTCTGTTAACGAGTGTTTTAATCATTGAAATTCTTACTGTAATACATAAAAAAACATAAAAACTTATAGCAGATATTCGTTTTCTGATGCACATTGAAATTTTAAAACGTTGCAAAAACTCTAAATTAGTGTGTTCCGATATCATAAAATATACCTAAATAGTTTTTAGTCGATTTTCGAAACTCCTTACTGATCACAGTGTTAATTACAGCACGAACTGTAGAACTTTCAAATATCAATTATCGGGCAAAGAATAAAGGAAGATTCTATAATACCGCTTGTCTTTAAAATCTTCAACGAAAAATTAAAAAAAGTAATCTTATTTTTTAATTATTTACCAGATAAATATTTCGTCAGTTGCCACTACCTACAATATACTATTTGTAACGTTTTATTTCTCGATCAAACCCGCTTAGTTACAATCAGTAAGAAATAAGACAAACATTTGTTCACAGCACGTAAACAATAATTTTTTCCGCATGTTTTACAAGCATTAATCTCTTTCCGAACGTGAAACTTCTACTACACAATCACAAAACAGGGGCTGTTATTTAAAGCTTTGTGTGTTATTATGTTTAGAATTAAATTTAAAACAAAATTACATGGGGTTCTACGAATTAAACACAAAAAAAATAATACTTATATTGTACCTGCACTAAACTGCAATCTGAAACTTAAGCCTAATGCGGGTTAAAGGTTTATTATCATAAATGTGATGTTTGGTCTCGTTTAGGAAAGTGTTAATTTAATTTAATTTCTCAGCAGATTGTTGAAGAAATATGACTGGTCCTTACAGATTGAGAATTAGCACGGCCGTGTGTGTACAACATGAACCTAAGTAACCTGGTCACGTTTACTGAGAACCCAGATTTTTGTCGCGCCAGCGAAAGGGGGTCGTTAACCAGATTTATTGTTCATAAGGTTCCCGTAAGGGTGTCTTTCCCGTGTAAAATACAAAGATTGTCACATTTTTCGATGTCATTGCCAAAACTGTTTAAGTTTAATGAAAAGCAGGTAACTCTAGAATATGTATGTACAGGATATGTAATAAAAAAATTACGAATTTGTTTTATAAATCGTATAATGAATTCATAATGATAATACAATACACAACCGAAATCTCTGCATTACTAATACTACATTATTTTTTTATTAATTAAACACTTTTTATCATAATATAACAAAAAAACAAATATAGAATAAAAAAAAAAGTATTGCCAATACACCGCTTTTTAGAAGTTTGACAGCGGGTGTTTTTTAGATTGAGAATATATGTCGCGAATGTGAATGGAAGAAGCCGGGGATGCCTGAGAAAGACATGGAAAGATCAAGCGAACCAAATGCTTCAGTCGGTCCATGTCAAGAGTCAGAATAACAGAAGAGTACGTTTATTTATTTGAAACACACATTATTTAACACAAAATTTAAGAAAGCTTTGACTGCCCAACTGGGAATAAACCCCGTTTTAGGACAGTCAAATTGACAAGTTTAGTTCATATTGAGTGCCATACAAAAAAAATATATATATATATACAAAAATAGAAGGGAAAAAATCTAGTATTGACATAGTATGGTAATATAATATCTAGAAAAAATATAATAATAATAATAAGTATAAAGAGATGTGAAGAATAGTATAGAAAAAAAACAATTGTGTATACCAGATAATTTGAGTATAGATTAATAGTTAAGTACTTATGAAGATATGAGAAAAACAAATATTTTAGAGTAAGCAATTATGTATGTGTTTGGTAGGTTGGTGCTATGAGGAAAAAATCCGTTTAAAATTGAGTACTAAAGTAAAGTTAATATTATTGAGTAATATTGATAAGATTCATATTTCATCTCATACATGAGTTACAAACGTCAGATAATATATGAATGTGAATGAAGAAAGGAATGTGTGCCAATACCGAGTTTGGCGGTCCTCCTTCTCTGCCTACCCCTTGCGTGAAACGGCGTGGTGGTTAGTTAGTTATTTAAAAAAAAAATTCTAGTCGGCCTACACGAGGACGAACCACAGTTTGATAACGCTTTCACATTTGCGGTAATAAGTAGGTAGAGTCTCCACTCTGTTGCTTTTATTTTTCCACAAAAACGTATTATATAAACGCTTAAATTAGTATTAAACCACTTCAATTTCATATAATAA
Organism: Halesus radiatus; assembly: GCA_022606495.2. Classification (NCBI taxonomy): domain Eukaryota; kingdom Metazoa; phylum Arthropoda; class Insecta; order Trichoptera; family Limnephilidae; genus Halesus; species Halesus radiatus. Next base: position 184,431 of record JAHDVE020005298.1, on the reverse strand, counting down.
TCGACCGGTTTCGGAAGTACCCTTACTTCCCCAGAAATATATTAAGAGACAAAGCAATGACAGATGTACATGAATATTTAGGTGTTGGAGTGGGACTAAAGGGGAAGGGGTAATTATTAGGGAGTTTTCTGAAAGAACAAAGCAATTCACGGAACAATATTCAGAAGAGGATACATACGATACATTTACTTGGCTATTCAATCTATATTCAAGTATATCATCTTATAATTATGCCAAGCCACAGAGTAAATACTTTTTATGGATATGTAGTATAAATGTTTTCGGTAATTTAAAAAAAAAATGTGAATACCAACTGCTCCCAACCGTCTGGTGCCAGTGAGACTATGGCATCCCCAATTGGGGAATGTTGTGAGGCTGATGGTAGTGGGGAGGGCAAGGAGAAGGGGAAGAGGAAGGTGGGGAAATACCTGGCCATTCAGATCTGGTCACCAAAAACGGCTTAAAGCCATTTCAAGCAACGTTTCAAATCTGAATGGTAGTCTTTCACCAGGGCGATACTGAGAGTATCTTCCACACTGGAACGTGCGCAAATATACCATATATTATTTTTAATAAATTAATTGTGAAACAACATAAATTAATTAAATGAAATTTACTTGCTCACGCCGGGATTTGAATCCGCGACCTTCGGATTCGTAGTCGAGAGCCTTATCCCTCGAGACCATGGAGGCCGTCAAAATTATGAATTATTTTAGGAATTAGCTCATTCCTTACTTCTGTGCTACCTTTCGGTTTACTTTTTCGAGATCAAAATCGTCGCTAAGCTACCTTTACTACATTATTAACCCACATTGCTCTGTTCCATTTTTCCTCAAAAATAAGCGATATTTTGCAAGTACGCACAGAATGTGCTGCATATTGGCGCAATGTGAGCCAACCGTGCCTTAATTAAAATATCCTATTTCTCTCAAACTTTATCTAAAATCGGGTTTCCACTATTTAATTAGTATTGAATCTCAACTCCACATCGATATATCCATATTCGAACAAAACTACAATGTAAATTACAATAAGACAATTATTGCTCAGGATTTATGTTTTTATAAATATTATATTTAACAAATTATTATAAGCAATAATTATTAACCTGAAAAATCATACAAATTGAATAATCTTCCGAGAAAAAATACATGCTGCCGACGGGACACGAACCCACGACCTTTTGTTAACAAAAGGTCGCGGGTCTCGGAAGATTATTCAATTTGTATGATTTTTCAGGTTAATAATTATTGCTTATAATAATTTGTTACCATATTTGTGCTATGCATAAAAAATCTTGTCTCATAAAAACATTAGTTTATCATTTAAAATAATAATATTATATTTATAAAGAAAAACACAAAAACATATTTCATGCCGAAGCTAATACTCCAATTTAAACATGACAAGAAATATGTTATCCTTGAATCCTAACAATCACCATATCAATGGACTTAATTACAGATTAAATTCACTGGAAATTTGAATGCCTTATGTTATGTTCATTTTATTTATTTGATTATGCGCCCACCTGTGCTAAATTAAATGGCTTTTAGAATATAAGCTATCAAACATTATAAGTACATAGATATTCTGAACCATAAAGTAATGAACTATCTTTTTCAAATGTTTAACAGTGACATAAAATAGAGAACCAAAACAATATTATAACACAAATCATTATCGCTACATTATCCAATCTACAATATTACATATTGTAAGATTCATCAAAGTGCTGGTATAGATGAATCTTCACTTCATAAATAGAGTCAGCAAATACTCGTATATCAACACCACCCCCAAATCTGTTCTCCCGATGATGCATCCTATTGGTTAATGAATGAGACTGATAGTTGGTTGTGTAAGTACTGCAGAAAAGTGTTACGGTTTGTCTTGTGTTCCTCGTCAGTACACTCAATTTAACAGTGGCGAGGATGGCAGGGCTGTCAATTAGGTTGTTAACGACTCTATATAATAAAACTAGGTCTGACATAACTCTCCTGTCAGACAACGTTATCGGATACAATTGATTCATCAAACTTGCATTATTAATATTTTCAATTGTAATTTTGAGTTTAAAATTTATACACCTAAGAAATTTGTGCTGAACCCGTTCTATATTGTTAAAGTGTACTTTATACCAAAACCAAACCAAATAGGTGAATTATACTCAACATAAGTTCAACTATTACTATTCAAAGCGCATGTACCTAATTGTGTCGATAGTAAATTTCTAGACAGAAAAAGCTTTGCAATTCACGCTATTGCCCACCGTTCAAAATTTTTTCCGGAAAAGATATATAGACAATGTGTAATATTACAAATAACAATAATGTTTGTTTATTTCAGGTGATCAGACCGGTGAGCGCAATACTCTGCCATATAAAAGCATACATCTAAATAAATTACATGATATGGACATATGATAGAAAATAAAAAGGTTGACATATTTAGCACTTGTACTACAGTGGCTAGAGGGAAATTCTCCATCTATGGTGTAGAGGAGTGCCCTGCCACTGGGCGACGGCCTGGACAAGAGTGTTTTCCGATCTCCGGTAGCGCTGACTCATCCCGGCTACTCTGTGGTACATCAAAGCAACGAACCCATGCACCCTTCCCTCTGCGAAAATCTGCGAGGCGCTGCGTCGCCAAGGGAGGCCGAACAGCCCCCTGTATGCGCAATTGTACTGTACTCGGAGTATGTTCATGATGCCTTGCGTGTACCTTGTCCATAGTTAGCTAGTGTAAAAGATCATGCAGTATGTTCTGGAATAGTTGCTTCTTCACCGGAGGACTGCACCCGTTGAATCTCCTCGCGAGCATGTTGGCTCGCACGCTCAGTACTTTTCTTTTGCGCTCTATGTCATTTTTATCATTTAGGTTATCAGTGACGAAAATTCTCTAAGACAAGTTAGGTAAGTAATTATCACACTATAATTAAATAGATGAGTAGCGAGCGGACTAAATCTAAATCATGAGAGATAGTCTCCACACGCACATTCCACTGTCGTCGTTGGCCACGGTTTAAGAATCTAACGACAACACGTTCCTTGTTAATCTTCGGTTTATCTTTTTACCTATGCCGGCATCCCACCGATTAATCTTCCCCCGGGCTGTGGGGTGCGCGGGGCGGGGCAGGAGGGCTGCGAGGAGGGGGAAGCGACAGGCGTGACTTGTTATCAAAGTCAACTATTTCTGCATCCTTTTGGACTCGGAAGTAATTGGTCCGAAGAATTTCCACATAGACTAATGAAATTTTACGCTATTCGTGTGAACTCGATGTTAACCTAGAAAGGGTATCATCAGAGAAAATCGCCCGAAAGAAAATGAAAACTGGTAATTACGGTGAGCCTGAAGTACTCTCATTCTAATTTGGGAGGTCAACGGGAGCGTTTCTTCGTAAGTAAGTTGTGATAATTTCGATCCACGGAGGTGCGAACGCGATTACGCACACTTTATGTTACTCTCCACAAGCACGCGGTATTTGCGTTATTAGGTAAGGGATAATAGACTTCCACGGGGAATGTAAGGTTCAGGTTCAGGTTGTTACGGGTAGGGCGTGTGTGGGTGACTTACCGGCAGCGCGCTGTCGTTGTGCTTTTTGCGAGTGAGGGTGCCCACGGGGTAGAGGCCCCATCCCCCCGGAGCCGCGGGGTCCGCCAGACGCCCGATGAGGGTGTAGTTTCCCTCGGCATCCCCATTTGCATCCATATATGCCATGTACCTTCAAAAACGTTATATTAATAACAACAACAAAAAATGTTATAATTTTTTCAGGTGGGAATGGTATATTTTCAAATTGGGGAATGGTATAATTTTATTTGAATTAAACAATAAGATACTTTGTTTGAATCCACTTTTATTTTGGTATGAATACGTCGACTAGTTTCGATTCTAATGAATCATCTTCAATATATACTAATTAAATTACAGGAGTATGTATGCATATATAGAGGTAAAAATGGGAAAAAGAGAGGAACAATATTAAGTAGACAGAGACATATTTTTATTTTTTATTTAACTAAATAACTAAACATCACGCTGTTTCTCCGCAGGCTAGGCAGAGAGGATGGACCGCCGAACAACTTGTTCTTGGCATGCACTTCTTGCTTTATTCACATTCATACATTATCTTCTGTTATTCCAATTTCTGACATGGCCCGACTTAAGTATTTGATTCACTCGATAGTGCAGTGTCTTCCTATGGTGTCCCCGGCTTCTTCTTCTATTCACATTCGCGTCGTTTATTCTCCTTACACTAATTTCTTCATTTATTCGCTCTACATACCCAAACCATCTAAGCATCTCTTTCTTAATCTTACTCATTACGCTTGCATCAGCCTTGCATTCTTTGCGAATCTTAACAATTTTCACACGATTATACATGGTTTTACCACTCATTCGCCACAGAGATTTCATTTCCAAAGCATTCAGTCTACTTTTATCCTTCCTCTGCCAGTTCCACGCTCCTCTGACACACATCAGGGTTGGTATCAGCACACCATTATTGTGAACTGCTAACTTTGCTTCTTTAGATATTTAAGTTTACAAAAATTACTAAATATAACTTACATACTATTGGATTTCATCTTGCTTAACTTAATATGGTTTTACAATGTATTTTTAATTTATTCTTTGGTATAATTGGGACTGGCAGTGGATTATAACTTCTTATTTTCTATCTATATTTTCAGATGCGCTTTGAAAATTAAAAAAAAAATCATTAAAATACCGGTAGGACAAGGTCAGCATTCCCATTTGACGTCTGTGCTCAAAAGATTGCAATCCGTTTGTTAAGATAGGGGAATTTATCAAACGGACGGCCAGTTTCTGCGCAGGGTTAAGGGTTTTTTAGGCCTCCCGACCAGAGGTGGCTGCCAAATTCTACAGAGGGATGCACTTGCGATTCGTACATGGTCAGCAGTAGTGTACTATTAAAGTATTCGCGGGCCCTGTACAGTATGCTCAGCTTCTGAGAGGCTGACTTTATTCTGGATTCGATGAAGCCCCCATACTTGAGCTGGTCACTTGGGGTGACACCAAGCATATCAATGGGAGGCTTGTTAGGAAGATTGCTTCCTGTATATGTCAATGTTGCAATAATATATTGTACTTTTATCGCACTTTCTCGAAGGACTGGAGCTTTAATAGTTTACTTACATGATACATACATAGTATTTGTGTCAACACTACTTCAATTCCACTGTTTAGGTACACAGATTATAGGTAAGCAAATTATATTTAAGATCTGTCATTTAGTTCACCCCTATGAGGTGTAAGTATAAAAAAGTAGGAGAAATTAAGTAAGTTATTCAGATGGCTACTCCACATTGGGGGAATGTTATTGGTGCGTGCGGGATGGGTGCGTGTAGATGCCAAACGTAATATTAATTATCACGATGGTTGCGGTTGCGAATTGTATTTTGAAGCTATGAAGGACCTGCGATTATTGCATCGAGAAAGTAATAAGATAGTTAAGGGCAGGAAAGGAACTCACCAACTCACTCACTGCACATGTAGTATTCACTTTCACTGGATATGCGGCGTTATGCGGCGATTCGAGTGGTAGCGTAACTTGTCAATTGTACCGAGGCGGGATGTAAAAGAAGGGGAGAAGGGGGGCAAGGGAGATGCACATAATCGCACGCAATTGTTGTGTTGAGAACTATGGTTTAAAATTCAAGCGTTAAAAATCAATTTACCTATGAAAAAAAAAATTACCTTTTACTAATTTAGTTTAACATTAATACAAAAAATGTACTGAAATTCCTCATCGAAGAAAAAAATAATCTCCATACAAATTATCCTTATCGTTCAGTACGGATAACGTCACGTGCACCTCTGCCTACGATCTCTCGGATTCTGCCCGTTTTGGAGCGTTTAAAAAAACAAACTTTGAGAATTAATTTAACTGTGAAAACGAATTTTAAAAAAAAAGTTCGTGTATTTAAGTTTGATCGTGAATATTGGAAAAAAAATGGAATAAAATTCCCTATTAGGAACACCAAAGATCTTGACAATTAAACCAAAAGGGGTCGAAGATCGCGACACCGCTGTTCTGAATTTTTGGTAGTGTGTATTTAGGTACCCCCTTCCATATTCCCATCTGCGGAGCCACCGTATTACTACACCGTGACACGAACCTTTTACCATATCGCTGTAAATAAAACCGATAACGATTTAATTGTATATTTTTCGTCTACCTCTTGCATTTATATGGGCTTGTTACAACAATTCGTAATTCGCGAGAGCGTAGGTACCTACATAATTGAGCTACTATTGTATTTAGTATGGACGAGTGGAACCTATTTTCTTTTCCGGCAGATTGTAATGTTATTTTATTTTGAAAAACAGTGTTTCCAATAACATTTCCCAAAATATTAGATTATCGTATCATATTACATAAATAACATTTAAGAAAAATATGAAATTATTATATTAGGTGCGTCAATTACTTCATTTGGGGACACGGCCTCGTATAGAACAAAATATTTATTACAGTCTCGAAGTGATTGAAGTTTAAATGAAAAATATCTACCTGAAAAGATAGGTAGTTTGTCGAAGTGTAATCATTCTTCCCAAAGGCATGATAGTTGGTAGGTTGGTCCTGCCTCTTGAAAAAATAAAAAACGTAATAAGTTCCAGAACATCATGATTGCAAATGTGCCCATTGAGGAGCTTATGTGATATTAAAACCATTGCAATTTTTATCCTAACATCTCGAAGACTTATTCCTAGCATTACAGCAAGAAAGCGGAGAGATACAACAGTGGATATTATCCAAACTCTCGCATGTAAATCGCATGTATCCCATAAATATGTTTGCACCTTTTCTACATCGTTTGAATATAGTACATCTTTAGGTCTCCATATTACTGAGCCACTCTCGAGGCTTGTTATGAACCAGAGTAAAGTAAAGCATTTTTATCACTGCCCTATTAGAAAAAGATTTTGCATTGCAGATAACAAAACTTAGCATTTGCATTACAGAGTTGCACACTGAATCGACATGAGAACGAAAAGTCAGACGCGTGTCAAAAGTGAGTCCCAAATCCTTCACCACAGAAATATGGTTTGACGAGGTACTTGACATTTTATAGATAATAATAAATTGTTTTGTGTTTAATTCGTAGAACTAAATTTAATTTTTGATTTACATTAAATTTAAAAAAAAATTTGTCTTTTTGCCAATCAATAATACAATATGGCATTATAGAAAGGGGTGGAACTTATAAAAATCACACGAAACTACTTTACATAATACAAAAATTAATAATAAATACAATTCTAAATAAACCATACACATTGTTACATACGAAAAGTGTCCACCAGAAATTGTGAGGTGTCACATGTAAAAAAAAACTGTTTGTGGACTGTAAATAACGACAATAATGATGATGACTTTCGTTGATTGTAATAAGGGATAGTTTAAGGTTTAAAAGGAGCTAGGATAACCAAACACTTACCCAATATTGTAGGGACCGAACATGCACCTCAAAAGTATTTTTTTCTCCTTCGAACAAAAGAACACTTCAGACAATTACTGTCAGATCTCTGGTCACTGAGAGTTCCATTTTTTAAAACGTTGTGTTTGGTTTGGGAAGGTAAGAACTGAATAAATATCAAATAAGGTAGGAACCATTACAACACATTATCATTTCAGAACCTAACACACATACTCATCAGATCTTCTCTTTATAGAATTCAGAAGTCAGAAAACTAAAAGAATTATATTTTTATTATGCAACTTTACAAATTTACAAAGATAATACATATTCTAAACAAAACGGAAAAAATAATAGAGGACTTAGAAAAAGATCATTTCTTAAAATTCCAAAATGTAAAAAAAAAAACAATGTGGCAATTCAATTATTAATAAATAGGTTAAAATATATTTTTTTAATTCATTACCAGAACAAATCATAAACATAAGCCACAATTTAAAAGATTTTAAATTTCGCCTTAAAAAACATACCGAAAATGTGACTGAGTAATATAATATACAAAAAAAACATATGAAAAAAAAATAACACACAAACTCAGCTTAATAAGGAACTACAGTTCAATTTTTTAATATATATTTTTTTCAATGATAAATAACGTTCAAACATAAATACCAGTATATTTAGTTTTTTATTTTCAATTTTTCAAAGCCCGCCAAAACGCTCAAAATCTACAGCCGGTCGGTTTTGAGGTTAGAATGTCAAATACGAAAACTAGGATGAGCTTTACCGTACATAAAATTATATTCTATTCGTGATAAACCATAACTAAGCATAAGCAATAAAGTTATGTACCTTTTTAGAAACATTAACTGGAAGAATAATAATAGTATTGAGCATAATATCAGTATTGATAATTGGTTTGCTAATGAATTCTCCAATTTCTTTCATTAATAATAGTTTTTATATTGAACAAAAATCATAGAGCTTAAAGTCGCCTAAATTAAGATTACATTTCGTTAAAACTAAAAAAAAACTACTTTAAAAAACAAAATAAAATAGAAAAAAAAAATTATCTTACTAATCCAAAAACAGAATGCGCACTTGACGTCAAATGTTCCAAATGCAATGGTACCAATATAACACGGTGTTTTGATGGTATGATTTTTTACTCACTTTTAAATAACGATTTATAAATTCTATATACAGCTATACCATATATAATAATAATGAAAGTTATATATTCAGAATCAGTGTTTGCTGATCTATATGAATATATATGTTTAAAGTCATTTATTTTTCACTGGAATTCCCCATTCAATACACGTATGAATCGGCACAATTTATAAAAGTACGAAAAAAAGATAACCTAATACCTAACCTAACCTGACAAGATTGGTTAATTAGATTAGGTAAGATAAGGTTTTCGGGCAAAGCTTTTTTTTTCTTTTTTTAATGACTTTTTAACACTTTTAAAAAGTGTGCCGATTCATACGTGTGTTGAATTATCTCGTCACCGTTTTAGTTCGTTGAACGCTATTTTTTTATGTGATACCACATAAGAGTCCCAACTGCTCCTAACCGCTGGAGCCAGTGAGACTATGGCATCCCCAAGGAGGGGAACGAAATGGAGCGGAGGAAGATCAGGAAGTACTTGGCTATTCACTATTCGGATCTGGTCACCAAATACGGCTAAAGCCATTTCAAGCAACGTTTCGATTCTGAATGGTGGTCTTTCACCAGGGTGATACTGACAGTAATCTACCACTATGGAACGTGCCGCAAATATACTACATATGATTTTTAATGAATAAATTGTGAAATGACACAAATGAATTGACCTCCGAATTCGCGTAGCCAAGGATCGTAACCACTCAACCACAGAGACCGTCGGAAATCCGGCAAGTATGCTATATCGTTAATTGAAAACGGGTACAAACTAGAATTGTGATTTTGACAAGAGGATTTTAAGCAACCCCTCAACGTTCTGAGTTGCCGGGGCCATGGAGGCAGCGAGTGCAGATATATAGTTTATTTACATTATAATTCTATATATATATGTTGTTTAGGTATATATGTGTATGTTCATTTGTACGTTCTTGTGTATGTGTGTGTACATTTGTGTATATATGCGTACATATATGTGTATGTTATATGCGTATGTGTTTGCGTGTGTATGTATGTGTGCACCTATGTGCACATGTGTGCATGCATGCACATATAAAAAAAGTATATTTTTGTGATCTAATCCTTACGCATGTCTTTTTCACCTTTCTATCTTGTACTTTCTTTTATAATTTTTCCAATTGTCAGCATGTTAATATAATTAATATAATAAATACATATGTTTACACTAGACTTCATACAAGGTAACTATACTCCATTGGTCACCGTGAAACAGGCAGCCGCCTGGTATGGTGATCTAATGTATCTACTCCATGTAAATGTCTCCATTAAATACCACGTATTTTATAAAGAAAATAAATAAAATTCTATAACATTTTGATATTATGTACATTACATTTTTGACATTAGTTAGCTTAATAAACAATGTTACATTAATGGAATTAATTGATCAGTTGTTCCCTACTTGCTACGCTAGCTTGGCCCGTGTTATAGCAACTAGTCCATTTCGTTTCGTGGTCATATAAAATAAAATAATCTCTTTTGTGAACACAATAATACATGTGTAGAACACCTTGCATTATTAAATGTTAAAAAGTGCAGTATTGACAGAAATAATTATTTCTAAAGTTGTTTGATATAAATTAAACTAGGTCATTTTTTCCCTTCTAACTGGGGCTTAGTCCTTTAATACAACTTAATAGTAACTTATCAGATTATTAATTAGTCAACATCTCTTTTATTTATTCATCAGAGTTAGCCAATAAACAAACATACCTTCGCCAAGGCAGAATAATAGATGTATGGAACAACTGTAAACAGTGGCGGCTCGTGACTTTTGAGTGAGCTAGAGCGGTAAGATTTAAAAATACGACTTTATTGAAGTTGTTTTAGCTGAAAATGACTTTTTTCAAAATTTAAATTTTTTGCATGGATATTCAAAGAATTTGTATTTTTTAATCTTACCACTCTAGCTCACTCAAAAGTCACGAGCCACCACTGAGACCAGTACTGTAAGTGTGCTCTAGTCTATTTGTATTATACATAGGGTTATTAATGTGCTCATATATAATTTTATACCATAAAATTGATCTAACTGAAAGAATTTTGAGACTGATAAAAGCATGGAAAGCCGTTAAAACCGCCAAATTCTTAACAGTCAATTATGTCCAATAGCCCAATATCAGGTATAATTCCTATAAACTCATAAAATTCCCATCATCCCTTAATCACCTGTTCAGGTGACGCTTTGTCTCTTTAGATATAATATGGTGACACATTATTTACACATCTGTCTCTCTCTGCTACTATATATATTGTTCAGGTGACGCTTTGTCTCTTTAGATATAATATGGTGACACATTATTTACACATCTGTCTCTCTCTGCTACTATATTAGATTTTATTTTTATCTCATTGTTCCTTTATTCCATGTTATGTTTTGTCTCATTCTACATATATATACAATATATACATGTAGACACACAAAATGTATTTTTTGATTAGTTTAATTTTGTACTCTGATGATGCACGTGTTAGGTGAAACCGGTGGGGTTGTAATAAATTTCGTGGTTATAAACTAAGTAATTAGTTAGTCTAAGTAATAATAATAATAATAATAATAATAATAGTTGGATTACTTGTACAGCGCCGTTTTTGTTAAAAATCACTTCAAGGGCGCTGTACAAATAATTCTTAACTAATTATGTACAGACAGATACAGAAAAACATACTTACCTGGCAGGTCGCTTCAGATGAACACAGTTTTAGAAAAATTTATTTATAGAGATGATAGTTTTACATGGTTATTTGTTTCTCCTTTTCCATTGATGTTACATTTATTAGATGATTGGTGGTACAAGAAGAGGTGGTATTTATTGAATTATTGGTATTAATTTTTAGGACTGGAAAGTATTCATAAAATGAATTTTAGGACTCGAAAATATCTATAAAATTACCTTAAAAAGCGTAAGAAGCTTTTAATAAATATTAACGTTTTATTTTATTTATTTTACACTTTGGTTATTTACAGTGTTATTATTTACCATTGTTCATTATTGTTCACCTATTTTTTTTTATTATGTACTTATTACTATTTATGTAATTTTATTTACTTATTATTATTTACCTATTTTTATTATTATGTACTTATTACTATATACCTATTAATATTTACCTTATATTTAATGTGTATTATTATATGCTTATAAATATTTACTTATTATTATTATTTAATTATAATAATCTAAAATCTAATTTTTATTATTTATCTACTATTGTTTACTTATTAATATTTACTATTTTTTAATCATATATTATTATTTACGTATTAGTATTTACTGATTATTATTAAATTGTAAAGCCGCTCGTCTCAACACAGGATTGTGCTAGTGAGTGGCTAATGTTTTTGTTGTCATAATTAAATTTAATGAAATTAAATAAATTGTTTTATTTCCTTAACATTTTTGTTAGTATTACTACTTATTCCACGTATATTCACTCACATCTACGGTGAATGTTGTACTGGTGTATTCCATGATTATTTAACATTCTCTTTTGGAATATTCATTTACGTAAGTTATCCTACGTATCCTCTCATACGAGGATTATATTATTCAGTTCTACCCTTTGCAAGTTTAGTGCTGTTGTGCCCATACAGGCAGACTCAGTACCGATTGAACACCAAAAATACGTTTGAGCACTGAAAAAAATAGAGGATTACATAAATGTTGGAACTGATCTAAAGAGAATGACTTTTAAATGAACTACGAGTATCTGACGCCATTTCCCAGAATGGAGAAACAGATAAAATGGGACGCTATACAATTCTGTATTGATCCACACTCCTCGTTTATTGTTTAGTTTCACATTCGTAGATCGTCTCATACAAACTACTCTGATTAACCTAATATATTCGTAGCAGGTAGACATATTATAATATCACAAGAAACGGATATCTAACCGTTCCGAGAATGGGAGTGATATTTTGGTATCCATATCTACTGAATTCTGATTTGGTAGATATTTTATGGATATTGATATGAGATATTTGGATATCGATACGTGATATCTGAATATCGATATATGATATCCGAATATCTAGACATCCGTGACATCAATTACAATGTCGGAACCCACCGAAAAGAGCCCACCCATCGACTAAATATGCTTATTTTTTTGACGTTAATAAAAGCTCAGTTTGTTCGTTGGGGATCTGCAGTCTTCCCCAGAAACGACGACAAGTTACCGACATTATCAATAAAACCTTTATCGATGCTCTGTGCGAGAGGTAGCTACAATCACAAGCACCGCCGACTTGTTGCAGGCTGCGTCCCGTGGGGCGGGGATTGCTGCCGATGGCGATCCCATATAAACAGCTGGCGAACCCGTAACGTAATTTTTAACTAGGCTACCCTAGTATGCTATCAGTAGGGAGCTGAAGAATTTGAAGAAATTCGAGATTATTTTTCAACAAAAGCGATGGTATTTTGCAAATAACAGTGATGTTAACTTTTGGTATTTTGGTAAACTGAAAAATGAATTATTATTTTTATAAACAATAATTATTAATCTAAAACACTCATCCAAATTGAAAAAACCTTCCGAGCAAAGATAAATGTCGCGGGCAGGACTCGAACCCGCACCCTTCTAATATCCGGTCAGATGCTCTACCGTTGAGCTACGTCGGCTTATCGCAAACCCGCCAAGTTAATCAATATATACTAGTGTTCCATTCAATAATTACTGTTTTTTATTATATTTTCACCTGAAAACAACCAACTTTATTAGTATGAGAGAGGCTTGTAACGGCTAACTCCCTCAAATAGATGGCGTCGAGACAAATTATGTCTACATTTTATTGGTGAAAATTGCTTTGACTTGTCAAATATTTATTAATTGATAAACTAAAGTTCTTAAAAAAAGAACTTTAGTTTATCAATTGAAAAATGAATGATTGTTTGCCGCATTTTTGACGTTATATTATCCGCATTCTATTTAATGGCTATTGAAGCTTGTCAGAACCATGGACATAGAAATATTTAGAATGTATTCAGGTAATCTTTCTTTCTTATTTTAAAATACCAGAAAATCTCGTGAAAAATCCGAAATTTCGCGTTATCCCAAACGCATTTATTTGTTCATCTTCCTTGAGAGTCTCCGTATTGGTGTTCAGCGGATGGTACAGATCACTGTACAATGATTATGCGGTATCAGACGGCGAGGTTTAGTTTGGATATGTTATTTAATAGTTACGTACGCGACCATTTTGAATTACAAGGTATTTGGTTCTGTACGTAATTATATCTTCCATCAGGCACCAGAAGGTAGAACTAGACAAGTTCTCCACGTTGCTCTTGTGTGTCTTGCGCGTTATATTTCCTCTCTCTCACTACAAATCAGTCAACAATAATTCATTTAAATTCTGTTTCCGCCGGGACGGGGTATACTTGGGGTAAATAAAATCAGACGGTAGATATTTATTTCTAACAATATTGTAAGAAAAATTAAATAACCTTAAAAAGTCGCTAGTACTCTTTGAAAAGAACCTTGTCTAAATTTGACTTTCAAATTAGCAATGAGCCGTTCATGAACGAGCCGTTAATGAATGAGCCGTTTATTTGTGCTGGCTCATTTTGATGAGCCGTGATCTTGCGAATCTTGGTAAACCGTACCACTGCTCAATTGAACTGTGACTCCTTTTGACAATCTTGGAACCACTCCAGAAAGATTTTTTTTATTTATCTACATATCTCATATGTTCGATAACGCATTTCTATCATGACGCATCTCAAAAAAAAGGTCGTTTGTTCCATTTTCTTCATATAAAATCATCGTATACGTTTCTAAGGTTAAATTGTGCCCACGATCGTGGGACTTGCAATTAATATTTGGCGCCATGACGCATCTTAAAGCAGTTGTTTTCAAGGATTCATAATCGTGTGTAGAGATAAGAATAATTACCGCATTTATATGTGTAGGCACTGCACAATACGTGAACGGCTCCTGATAGTCTGGCATCTGGACGTTTTGTACCTACACCTACACGCTGAGAGCTGAGAGCCGTAGGACCTGAGAGTCGTATGAACTGGGGTATGAGCTCATGAACTGGGAGTCAGCTCTTAATATGTGGCTGCTCGTAAATGAGCCTTCGTTCAATTGAGTCGTACGAAAATGTTGAGCTGGTACCGCGACTCCCGCTCTTAACAAAATGAGTCATAACCCAACGCTACTCCAAATAATGTAAGGTTTGGAATTAAAAGGCTAAATATTTAAAACAGCCATGATAAAGTAATTATGGATTTTAAGTTAAGAAAGAAAAAGATGGAAAATGATACAGACACGTATTTACGTAGTGGCATAGATGTACTTTTGATATTTTGCGGTTTTTAGTTAAGATCTGGATTAAGGATTATGAAGGTGTTCACGTGTTTTTTGACTCACCCCATGGCGCTGTGGTAGTGTGTGTTCTTGATGGAGCTGACGATGTAGGTGCCGTTGCGCGGGTTCTCCCCCTGCCGCAGCGCGTTGAGCAGCGCACCCGCGTACAGGTGAACCGCGTCGTACAGGTAGGCCGCCTCGGGACGGATCTGATCAACACACACATTTATAAATCACAGGGATTGAAATTCTTCGAATACTTCAAAAGAATTTAAATTAACAAATTGCACCTCCGGGAGAACAATGACGTATTTGCGAAAAACAACGTTTTCCAGAAAACATATTTAACCCAGGGGCGCTATTCTCGTTCTTTTTAAGGAAGATTCCTTAAGTTTTTCCTTAGGGTTAAAGACCTCTTGATTAACTGCGGAATTCCGTTGAGACATAGTAAAAATATCCTAAATAGATTGTCAAGAGATTATTTGAAAACACAAATTGATGAAATATCTTCAAGTGACATAAGATTTTGAACGAAACTTTTAAAAACAATTACATTAATTTATCGAAGGAAGCAATCACTTTGTGGCTTGCATTATAATTTAAATAAAAAATATTTTTGTTTTACATATTTATGCATTCGACCGGTTTCGGTTGGACTCAACCTTCTTAAGGAATGTACACATATAAACTATAGTTTAAAACTATTTTTTTTTTAAACTATAATTTATAACTATAGTTTTATAGTTTATAGTTTCTATAGTTTAAACTATAGTTTATATGTGTACATTCCTGAAGAAGGTTGAGTCCAACCGAAACCGGTCGAATGCATAAATATGTATAAAAATAAAGTGGCTTAAAACAAAAACATTTTTTATTTAAATTACAATTACATTATATTATAATTCATTTTAATACATTTTTATTTTATTTTTAAAATATCATAAATATGCCTTCTAACGCAGGATCACGTTTTATAATAAGGTACCTACTTCATTAAATAGTAATGACCTTTTTTGTCTCTAGTTTTAAAAGTGACATTTGAATTTGTGCCGAGAAGAGGTGGGGCATTCCACTTATTTTAAAAACTCGGTTCCAATTCCGAGTTTAGCCACATGGACTCGATTCCTCGGACTCGGTCTTCGTGCCTTTCAGTCCGCATAGGTCCGCCGTTCCGGAATCAAAAATCGTTCATATTACACCAATGAATAGGGACGCTTTTCGTTGCTGACTCCAATTCAAAACCTTTGCCATTCCTTGAGTGTGAGTTCGAAACGAGTGAATCCGGATTTGCGAACTCGGACTGAGTCCACGGTCTTCGGAATCGAATTCATTGAACTCCGCCGGTCGTACCGACCCTCTCCAATGCCCCGCTTGGCGTGAATTGTCAAAAATGTCAACATCTATATAATGTTTAATAATGTTTACTAGCTAATTCTGTTTAAAGCAAATAATAACGTAATTGGTAACATACTTAATACTGAGTTTTTCTTTTGTTAGAACATGGCAAATATTTTAAAACAATTGCATTTTAAAATTTTTTAATGTTATTTTTAAAAAGCATAATTACACCTTTTAACGAAAAATTATTTTGCTAAAAAATATACCTACCTCACTATATAGAAATGTACCTACCTCACTATATAGAAATGTACCTACCTCACTAGATAGTAATGTACCTACCTCACTAGATAGTAATGTACCTACCTCACTATATAGAAATGTGCCTACCTCACTAGATAGTAATGTACCTACCTCACTAGATAGTTATGTACCTACCTCACCAGATAGTAATGTACCTACCTCACTAGAGAGTAATGTACCTACCTCACTAGATAGTAATGTACCTACCTCACCAGATATTAATTTACCTACCTCACTAGATAGTAATGTACCTAACTCACTAAATAGTAATGTACCTACCACACAAGATAGTAATGTACCTACTTCACTAAATAGTAATGTACCTACCACACAATATAGTAATGTACCTACCTCACTAAATAGTAATGTACCTACCACACAATATAGTAATGTACCTACCTCACTAAATAGTAATGTACCTACCACACAATATAGTAATGCACCTACCTCACTAAATAGTAATGTACTTACCACACAAGATAGTAATGTACCTACCTCACTAAATAGTAATGTACCTACCACACAAGATAGTAATGTACCTACCTCACTAAATAGTAGTGTACCTACCTCACTAAATAGTAATGTACGTATCTCACTAGATAGTAATGATCTTTTTATTCTGTCACTACTTCTAAAAGTGACATGTGCCGTCGTCTGCCATTACGCGTTGTTTTTACTTGTTACATTGTTAACTGATCTGATAATTAGCATTGTTAACTTATAATTAGCATTGTTTGCTACATTGGTAATGTACTGAATGATGAGTTTTCTCTTGTTAAAACTATGTAAATATAGATATTTTTAATAATATCATTCGCCTAATAATAGCTGACAGCTGTCATCTGACAGAAGCGGAGCCGCGGTTCAGCAAGATGTGTCTTCAAGCGTAAGGAAAAGTATTAGGAATTTCGCTTAAAAATAACCAGAATAGGCCTCCTGGATTATTAATATTGGACTTAACTCTTGGCCTAAATTGTAATTATAGTAATAGTTACTCATACATAAGCGAATGTGATTGAACTGGCAACACCGTCTTTATTCTACTAGTCAAATACTAGAATGAATGACAATAATACATATCTCATAACTTCTTCAAAAGATTGGTATTCACTTTATGTTGTCATTATTAATAAATGAATTAAAAAATGCTTTGTAATCACCATTTTATTAATATATGCGTATCAATATGTTTCGAAAGCGAGCTTTCTTCATCAGGACATGCAAAATACTAAACATAATAATGTCAAGTATAGACAAATGATAAATATAGAATGCAATAATGTGATAGACAAATTATAAACATAAACAAGATTTGATTAAACTAGGTAATAATTAATCAAAAATGTTGATAAAAAATTATTATGAAACACTGAATAACAAATTTGTATTAGAAATTAAAAAAAAATCATTTTTATTATTAATATTAACGTGAAAATATATCCCTTATTCGTAATAAATTCTAAAATGGAATGCTATACGTATTCGGTTAACAGTAATTCTTAATTACCATTTTCATACCCCCGATGTAGGTGACGGCGTTACGATAGTTGAAGGGCGGCAGCTCCATGTGGCGGTTGACCTGCACCGAGAAGTGCTGGAAGTTGCGCGGCGCGCTGGGCACCACGCCGAGGAAGCCGCGGAAGGCGTGCGTCACGGAGGGGTCGGGCCCGGAGGACGCGTCCCGCAGAAGCCCGCGCAGGTACTTGGTGGGCGCCACCGACTCGTACTGCTCGATGTCCACGCCCAACACCCAGTACTCTCCTGGTCATACAACAAACAACAAACACATTCATTTCTTACACTCACTTTGGTTGTGAATATACATAGAAAGTGATAAAACTCACCCTTGTCGAATAATTTCATTTCGTCCATAGCGACCACGAGCCCGAGATGGTCATAATGGTTTCCCAGACTGACATAAACTGGAACAAAAGGAAATACGATCCGTTTATGTTTTTCCGATTTTATCTTTTAAGGAGGAAAATAATTGATAGGGGAAGTCAGAATTATTGGACACTTATTTTGTACCGATGCGATGTAGGTATAGATGGTGGGTGCTAGGCTATTGATGTATCATCAATGTGGTAGGCACACCAGATGCGTCTCTAAAACCACCTTTGTAAACTACCACCCTTCGTAGAACTGAACTCGTCGCGGGTAATAACTAACTAACTAACTAACTAACCATCACGCCGTTTCCCCGCAGGGGTAGGCAGGGAGGACGGACCGCCAAACAACTCGATCTTGGCATACACTTCTTGCTTCATTCATTTTCATACAACGTCTCATACATTCTCTTCTGTTATTCCGACTTCTGACATGGCCCGACTCAAGTATTTGATTCACTTGATCGTGCCACGTCTTCCTTGGACGTCCCCGGCTTCTTCTTCCATTCACATTCGCGTCATATATTCTCCTTACACTCCTTTCTTCGTTCATTCGCTCTACATGCCCAAACCATCTAAACGTCCCTTTCTTAATCTTGCCCAATACGCTTACATCAGCCTTGCATTCTTTACGAATCTCAACATTTTTCACGATCATACATGGTTTTACCACACATTCGTCTCAGAGATCTCATTTTTACAGCATTCAGTCTACTTTCATCCTTCCTCTGCCAGTTCCATGCCTCACTGCCATACATCAGAGTTGGTATCAGCACTCCATTGTGGACTGCTAGCTTCGCTTCTTTGGACAACTTTTTGTTTGTGCCAACCGCGTTCACTCCTCCGTTAATGGAGTTTCCTGCATTCACCCTTCTTTCAATATCCCTATCAGTCTTTCCATCTCTCGTAAAAATACTTCACAAATACACAAACTCGTCTACCTGCTCCAAGTATTCATCATTCAAAACTATATTGCACACTGTTTTCGTACTCTCTCTTTCAAACACCATGACTTTAGACTTACATTCAACATTAGCTCATTCTTCATACCTACTTCGTTCATACTAGATACGAGGGACTGTAGATCTTCTATACTATTAGCAATCAGCACCGCATCATCAGCATACAACAGGCAACATACTTGCAGACTACCTATTTTTGCGCCCAAGCCCACCTCTTTCAATTCTTGCATACAATTATCCATGTATAGATTGAATAACCACGGTGACATTACGCAGCCTTGCTTCGCACCTTTTGTGATGTCAAACCACCCCGTAAAATCACCGTTTGCCCTAACACATGCAACGCTTCCCTCGTATAGAGATGCGATTGCCTGTATAAGATTTGTATTCACTCCATACTTGGACAACACCTTCCATTACCTTTTTTCTGTCAACTCGGTCGTATGCTTTTTGTAGATCTACAAAAGCACAGAAAAGTTTCTGGTTTATAATAAAATGTAATAATATAATAATATATATAATATATTATATAATATATGATATATAATGATATAATAATAAAAAACAACAAATCATGCAAAAAATAAATTTTCCACTGCTGATGATAAATACTATGAGTAAGGTATGACAATATACAGTTTTACATCAGTTAGCTTAAACTATGCCAGTCGGGGGAGGGGATGGTGGAGGGGAACATAGGAGTGGGATAAAGGTACAAAGGACTAGAGTAGATGGAAATGTGGTATATATCTGACAGTTCGAGTCTCTAAATGATGACATTAGTCGCAATATATAAAATTTTCTAATAGATACGTAATATAATGGCAGCAATACACACAATACACCAATGCATTGCACATAAAAAAGAGATAAATTCGAAAAAAATGCATCAATTAAAGACCACGGAATCATCTTTCACAGTAAATTGATTTTCAACCGACACACAGAAAAAAAACGGTGAGTAAGACGAACAAGATGTTAAGTTTTACAGAACGAGTTACTAAGCTTTTTAAAAATGTGAGTGAAAATATTATTATTATTATTATCAAGTAAACGAAACACGTTATTATAAACCACGAATATATTTTATTTTCATCAACCGGTTTCGCTTAAATCAAGCTTCATCGTGTGCTTCATCAAAGTGATTACTTCTTATGAAATAAATTATTCTATACAATTCACTGGTTCGTAGGATCCCAGAAGACGGATCAATTGTCTGGTCTCCATATTATACGACAAGAATAAATAGAATTGAATCCGTTCAGAAGAAATTCTTACGTATCTTATCATATCGATTGTGAGTTCACTGTCTACTAAAAGGCTAACAGCAGAGACTTAACTATTTAGAATTTGAGAGCCTACACACAAAAGAAGAATATTAATTGATTTTATTATGTTTTTCAAAAACTAACTAACAATCACGCCATTTCTCCGCAGGGGTAGGGAGAAAGGACGAACCGCCAAACAACTCCATCTTGGCATACACTTCTTGCTTCATTCACATTCATACATCGTCTAATACATTCTATTCAATTATTACGACTTCTGACATGGCCCGACTCAAGTATTTGATTCACTTGGTCGTGCAATGTCTTCGTCGGGCGTCCCCGGTTTCCTCTTCCATTCACATTGGGATGTTCGAAGTATGTAGCTAATGATGAACGCAAGTAAGTCTAAAGTCATGGTGTTTGAAAGAGAGAGTATGAAAAGAGTGTCCAATATAGTTGTGAATGATGAATACTTGGAGCAGGTAGATGAGTTTGTATATTTGGGAAGTATGCTTACGAGAGATTGGAATACTGATAGGGATATTGAAAGAAGGGTAAATGGAGGAAACTCCATTAATGGAGGACTGAACGCTGTTGGCGCTAACAAAAAGTTGTCCAAAGGAGCGAATCTAGCAGTCCACAATGGAGTGCTAGCTTCGCTTCTTTGGACAACTTACCAACCCTAATGTATGGCAGTGATGCATGGAATTGGCAGAGGAAGAATGAAAGTTAACTGAATGCCGTAGAAATGAGATCCCTGAGGCAAATGTGAGGTAAAACAATGGTTTTAAATAAATGCTCATAAATGTATGATCATGTGAAAAATATTGAGATTCATAAAGAATGCAACGGTTATAAGTAAGATTAAGAAAGGGACGCTTAGATGGTTTGGGCATTTAGAGCGAATGAACAAAGAAAGGAGTGTAAGAAGAATATACGTCGCGAATTTTTTTCAAAATTGTTAATAATCTACTTGGTAATCTACGCGATGTTATACGTTTTTACTTGAAACATCAAGATTGAACAACTAAATAAGTAATCATCAGATAATTTGTATTTTTTCAATTAAATAAATAATTGCAGATGTTTTGAATTCTTCTGATTTAGATAGATATGTTATTAATGACCTGTCTCGCTTGATGCTTAATCAAAGCTATTTCCATTATAACGATTGTGTCTACTAACAAAATGAGGGTTTACCAATGGGTGCTCCGATTAGCCCACATTAGGAGACATTTATGGAAATTCTAGATTTCTTTTTATTGTATATTCATCAATGTTCTTCTTTGGAAAAGGTGTGTAGATTGTGTTTTCTGTATTTGGACGGGAACAACGCTGAAACTTATCAATATTATAGTATTACAATTAATATTTACCGTAAAGCAACATTCACAGATATTAATATACATAGCACTTTAAATCACCTGATATCACATAAACATTCAGCCTATCATTTAATGGTTTACCGAATAATTAAAATCCCGCTATCAACGGATAATTTCGTAATTGAATTAGCAAAACTCAAACAAATAGCTCTAAATATTGGTTACACCACACGCTTAATTAACAATTTTTATATAAAAACCTAAAATCATTTCCAATAATTATTTTTATCAAATAAAAATAGAATTTTAAACAACCCCTTTTATGGACCGGCAGCGCTGCCTGTTTCATATATAACTTAATTTTAGTTTTCATCCAAACTGAATGATATATATTTTTATATTTTCATATGAAGCGGTAACTTGGTGATGTGACATTATAATTTATAAAATAAAACAATAACTTTGTTTTACATCACTTTTATTTATACTTTAGCCGACCGGGTTTCGCTACTACCGTAGCTTCTTCAGGGCAGTATACAACTAAACTATGAACTAAGATGCACATGTGTTATGGAATGATACAAACAGGCTAGTGAAGGGCCAAGGGTGGGAGATCAGCAGGTACCTGCTGATCGGGAAGGGAATGTACTTTGTTTATTGGGAATAATTTAAAGATTGGACTTTTATTTAAATTTATTTGATTATTTATTAGTCTACTATTAGTGTTTTTTGCTTTCCTTATTTCTAATGCTTCTAGGTTATCTAATCGAATGCCGGTTACATTTTTATGCAGTAAACTAGTGCCTGTATTTTTATCGAATGTGTGGTCTGTTTCTAAGAGATGGTTAGAAAATTCGGAGAAACCATTATTATTTAGACATCTTAAGTGTTCTTTTACACGGATATTAACATTACGCGACGTTTTGCCTACATAGAACGCCGGGCAATCATTACATTGAAGTGAATAAATGCCTGAGTGGCCTAAACTGTCTTCTTTATCTTTTCCGTTAATTAAAAATTTACCTAAACTATTGTCTGTGTAAAATGCTGGTTTAATCTCTGACGGAAGGTTTTTAATGCTTTGTTGGGAAAAGTTATTGATCTATAAGATTCTACGCCATTGATACGGTTGATTATTATTATTTGTTATATTATTATTAGGGGGGGTACTGTTGAATAAAAACTTATTTGACGACATTTTTTTTAGTTTTTTATTTAGTATGTTAATGACTAAGTTTTCATGATAACCGTTATTTATTGAAATTTGTTTAATTATGGATAGTTCTAGTGAAAAATTAGCATTTGATAACGGGACCGTAACTAACCGGTGAATCATTAAGTGGAAAGCGGAATGTTTGTGGGAGGTTGGATGATTTGAGGTGTTATGGATAGTTATGTCTGTATAAGTGGGTTTACGGTAAATTTTAAAATCTATTTTATTGTTTATAACTGATAACGTGAGGTCTAGAAAATTTAAAGTGGTGTTTATTCCTATTTCCATGGTGAATTTAATTTGCTTATGGAAGGAGTTTATTAGTAGGAGGAAGGAGTTAAGTTGGCGCTCCGTACCGGTCCATATACATAAAATATCGTCGACATACCTCTTCCATAAAAGCACGTTATTTAGTAGGGGAGATTTACAATTCAAAATATTATTCTCTAAGTAGTCCATAAATATATCAGCAATAAGGGGAGACGTGGGGGCGCCCATAGCTAGCCCTTCTTTTTGTTGATAAAACACATGATTGAATTGAAAATAGTTTTGATTTAAACAAATGTTAAAAAGGTGAGACAGATCATTAGCGAAATTTTTAGGTAATGTGGAATTTTGTAATAATTTATACAATATGTTTTTGCTTTCTGTTACGGGGATATTAGGGAAGAGGTTAACGACATCGAATGAAACTAATTTTGCACTCTTAGGAATATGTAAGTTTTTAAGGTCATCAATCAGGGTAAACGAATTCTTAATGGTATGTTTGGGGGAAAAGACTTTAGAATTATTAAATATATTAGTGATGTGTGATGCTATTTTGAAGTTCGGGGAATTGCAACTTGACACGACCGGCCGGATTGGGTTGTCAGTTTTATGCATTTTTAAGAAACCATACAATTTAGGGGCTTTCGGATTTTTTGTTAAGAATTTAACTTGTTGGTATGATTTGTCTTGGAAGATTGGGGATTTACATGTTTTTATTGCACTTTTAATGTTATCGAGGAATTTAATAGTAGGGTCTCTTAGTAGAATGTCAAATTTGTCACTTTGAATAAAATCTTGCACTTTAGAGTTATAATCACTTTTATTCATTATAATGACCGTGTTACCTTTGTCTGCTTTTGTTAGGATTAGTTGCTCATTATTTAATTTTTTCTGAATGCTCTTCATAGTGGATGTTTCCCTATTGGAACTGGCTTTAAGTTTAGGAATAAGTTTTTTTATTGTTTCGGCACTTTTGTATTGTGGTGTTTCAGGTTTATTAAATAACGCGGTCTCGATGTCCACAGCCACGTTTTCCACTGCACTGTTAATGTTATTTTTGTTGTATTCTAAGTTATATTTGAAGCCTTTGGTTAACAAAGCCATCTCATTCGGTTGGAACTGTACAGATGACAGGTTCTGTACCCGATCGAAGAATTGATGGGTACATTTTATTGGTTCATTGGTTTGTGGTGTAAGATTTAGGGTATTTAGTTTTTTGTTAATAATTTCACGTTTCTTGTAGGCTCTTACAGAGGCAAAGGTTCTAACTTTGTCGTCAAATAAATCCCATTCAACTGGGTGCAACTCATGAACCAACTCAGTATGTAATACTTTTAACGTTAGTTTAACATTATTTCGATTTTTGTACGCACTTTTTAGATCTTCTTTTAACCAAGCCATTTTTGCTTGAAATATAGACAGTTTAGATATGGCGGTGTTATTTTTTGAATGTTTAAAATTCACATTTCAAAATGTTCAAAATGTTTAAAATTCACATTCAAATATTTTTAAAATTCACATTCAAATATTTTTATGGAAGAGGTATGTCGACGATATTTTATGTATATGGACCGGTACGGAGCGCCAACTTAACTCCTTCCTCCTACTAATAAACTCCTTCCATAAGCAAATTAAATTCACCATGGAAATGGGAATCAACTCCACTTTTTTAGACCTTACGTTATCAGTTATAAACAATAAAATAGATTTTAAAATTTACCGTAAACCCACTTATATAGACATAACTATCCATAACACCTCAAATCATCCAACCTCCCACAAACATTCCGCTTTCCACTCGATGATTCACCGGTTAGTTACGGTCCCGTTATCAAATGCTAATTTTTCACTAGAACTATCCATAATTAAACAAATTTCAATAAATAACGGTTATCATGAAAACTTAGTCATTAACATACTAAATAAAAAACTAAAAAAAATGTCGTCAAATAAGTTTTTATTCAACAGTACCCCCCCTAATAATAATATAACAAATAATAATAATCAACCGTATCAATGGCGTAGAATCTTATATATCAATAACTTTTCCCAACAAAGCATTAAAAACCTTCCGTCAGAGATTAAACCAGCATTTTACACAGATAATAGTTTAGGTAAATTTTTAATTAACGGAAAAGATAAAGAAGACAGTTTAGGCCACTCAGGCATTTATTCACTTCAATGTAATGATTGCCCGGCGTTCTATGTAGGCAAAACGTCGCGTAATGTTAATATCCGTGTAAAAGAACACTTAAGATGTCTAAATAATAAGGGTTTCTCCGAATTTGCTAACCATCTCTTAGAAACAGACCACACATTCGATAAAAATACAGGCACTAGTTTACTGCATAAAAATGTAACCGGCATTCGATTAGATAACCTAGAAGCATTAGAAATAAGGAAAGCAAAAACACTAATAGTAGACTAATAAATAATCAAATAAATTTAAATAAAAGTCCAATCTTTAAATTATTCCCAATAAACAAAGTACATTCCCTTCCCGATCAGCAGGTACCTGCTGATCTCCCACCTTTGGCCCTTCACTAGCCTGTTTGTATCATTCCATAACACATGTGCATCTTAGTTCATAGTTTAGTTGTATACTGCCCTGAAGAAGCTACGGTAGTAGCGAAACCCGGTCGGCTAAAGTATAAATAAAAGTGATGTAAAACAAAGTTATTGTTTTATTTTATAAATTAAAATAATGTGTATTCATTTAAAAAAGTGGTACAATTAAACAAAAAACGTTTTTATAATTAGTCAGAAAACGGCCTCCATGGTCGAGGAGTAAGGCTCTCGACTACGAATCCGAAGGTCGCGGGTTCAAATCCCGGCGTGCGCAAGTAAATTTTATTTAATTAATTTGTTTTGTTTCACAATTAATTCATTTAAAAATAATATATGGTATATTTGCGCACGTTCCAGAGTGGAAGATACTCTCAGTATCGCCCTGGTGAAAGACCACCATTCAGAATTGAAACGTTGCTTGAAATGGCTTTTAGCCGTGTTTGGTGACCAGATCTGAATAGCCAGGTATTTACCACCTTCCTCTTCCCCTTCTCCTTCCCCTCCCCAATACCTTCAGCCTCACAACATTCCCAAATTCGTCTCACTGGCTCCAGACGGTTGGGAGCAGTTGGGACTCTTGTGCGGTATTCATATAAAAATAAAAGAAAAATCCTTAAAATCCCATTTGCTTTCAAATTTTCTAATTTCGCCTTGAGACCTTTGGAATTTTTATCACACAAATGTATCAAATCCTCTGCTGCTATATTAAAAGAACGTTATCCGGCCTGAATATGACATGGAATTCTCGAAAATGTCATTTCATCATTGCCTCCTGAATCCACTAGTCGTTGCAAGTATTTATCCGTGACGTCTCGAAGGACGGGTTGCGGAACATACCCTTGTTACTAATCTATCATATCAGTGTTAGAGTTGGTAATAAGAAAAAAATTATAGTTTTAAAAAACATGAGGGACACGCCCAGATTGTATTATTTATCTTGTTTTTTAATGTCCTTCTAATGGCAAATTCACGTTTATGTTTTCAACATCTTACAGCATCGACAAATATTACAATGAGGTTTTTAATCTCAACAAAAATAATTAATAATTAAATATATTCTTTAGACTTTTATAAAAAGTCAATAGATGTCTCGTGTAAATAAAAAATCGGATATTAATCCGAGACACTGTCTAGTTTGCAATTGTGTTTGTTAAGAACCTTGTAATCATCATAAAGGGAGAATAGTATTGTAAAATTTGAATTTGAGATATGATATTGATGAATATGACACGAATTGAACTGGTCTCATTATCTACACGTAAGTTGGTAAAGCGGTTGCCCCGGATAGGCAGAGATCCTGGGTTCGAGTCACAGATGCGACTGAAATATTTTTATATTCGTGTTTCATTTAGGTTATGTTAATATTATTTTCTACAATATTGAAAAATAAATGGTTGATTACTTTTTTAGTTCGAGTAGGAGGTATGGAGTACTTGAAACTAATTTTAATTAAAAGCAAGGATGAGTTTAAATCTGAAACAAAAATGGCGCTCAACTCTGACAACAAACATCGTCAGATGCTTAAGATTTTCAAAAGGTTTTGTGGAGGAAATATATAGGGATAATATCCTGTTGACTTTTGTCAACCATCTAGCATGTGACATGAATCTCCCTCGCTAAATCAGACGAACATCCGCCCCTTGTAATAATAGATGTTGTGGTATCATAAGTGACGCTGATCACCGCTTTGGTATTTAACATTGTGAATATCCTGCAAAACTCCGTCCATCTTAATATAAATACTCCACAATGGGATGTTTTTCACATACCTCCAATAAGGAACTCCAGTGAAATATATAATGACTTTAAAAACATATATTCATTTAGATCAACAAACGCCGATTCTGAATATATAACTTTCATTGACATTCTGGAGAATAAAGAATGGTACTCATAGTGAGTAGTATTATATTTAAAGATTTAATAACGACAGCTAAATTAATATACTCGTATATTTATATCTAAAAAATAAATAAAAATTTTGAATGAGCTACCTGCTCGCGTATTTCATCCTTCATTTAATCCGAGCCGCTTCAAGCTATGGTGTGATGGTTAAAACATTTAAATAGCAGAATTAATTAGTTGACTGGATTTAATTCAGTAAAGCGAACGTTTCTCTCCAAAAAGACCACAAATACTGAATAAAGTGATTACAAAATGGTATTATTTACTGTAAACAAGTATTAATTTATTAAATTATTCAATGCGAATTAGAACCAAGAAATCCAAGTAATTCAGACTGAAGTTTTCCATGACAAAGGGGGAGAGCATTGAGGTAAAATACACTAAGTTGGTTTTTGCAGTTACCAAAATGAACACATTTCAATTTACCTATTTGCACCTTTCCAATAATAGTAAGATCATTTTGTAAGAACTTCCCATAACTAAAGCAGTATTTATAAACTGGCAATATTTACCTAGTGGCAACACTGAGATGCATGCGCGTCGGACCGAGGTCCTACGGAAAAGGCGATCTTGAAAATCAACGGCATTCGGCCTCGAGTGACTTATCGTATTTCCTACATATTAGAACCCCGTATTTCAAATACTTTCTGATAACATCGTTTGTTACTTGTGTTAAATAAAGTAAATCTGTTTAAATAAAAAATCTCGTTATTTTGGTATTTCCTATCTTCCGCATCATTTATCGATCGGCAAGTTAACATACACACAACCTCCACCCCGATATTTTATTGGATTATCAGTGTTTTGGAATTTTAAATGCATAATTATTATTTACCTACCTCCCCCCCCCCCGAATCGATCCCTAATGTCACTGGAAGGAGATAGTGCCTGAGTAGTTCGATCTCAAAGCTCGTCGCGGGATGACAAGGTAGTTCACCGCCGCGACATCAGAGCAGCTGGCCAATTCTGGATTAGTGAAGTTTCAGTGAGGTGAATTTATGTGCTATCCTAAGGATATCCACGAACAAGGTAGGCTTATTCAATTTCCGTGGCATCCTCCGTTTCTCTTCACTCCTTCCTTCACCTTTTTTCTCATCTGGTTCTCCAGATTAACTTCGCCGCCAGTTCCAGAATTGGGATTCTTTCAGAGCTATCGAAACAATTAGTATGGTTTATTTTAATGTCATTCTTAGTTTTAACCATTTATAGTTAAATTTAGTATGTGATTGCACCTTTATATTAGAATTTACTCAATGTGAATGGGACCAATTAATAGACAACCTAACCCCAATATACATTTCTATTCCTTTCAAATGTCAAAGTTTTGAATTACATCAACTGCATTATTCATTCTTCTTTTCTCACAAAATTCTCAGTAAACGTGTAACGGTTTGTTCTACTCACCCCGTTCGTTTTGGATATCAATAAGAACATTCGTGAACATCTTTATTAAAAGAAGAAGAAATAGATTGGCCAACTAAGCATAGATCTGTAGGAGGCTAACTTCAGTCTTCGTTCGACAGCACCACAGCACACGCTGTTCCACAGCACAGCAACCATTTCGTGCCAACCATGGACATTTAAAAAAGACCTTTATTATCAGTATGTAGTATTCCGGTTATAGTTTGTTTGCTTATCTTAAATTCGTTATTTTAC
The DNA here is from genome assembly GCA_022606495.2 of Halesus radiatus. Taxonomy (NCBI): domain Eukaryota; kingdom Metazoa; phylum Arthropoda; class Insecta; order Trichoptera; family Limnephilidae; genus Halesus; species Halesus radiatus. Next base: position 154,795 of record JAHDVE020005298.1, on the reverse strand, counting down.
ATGACGCGGCGCCCATCTAAATTTAGAGACGATCTTCCATTTTACAGTCACATTAATATATGTTATAACTGCCTTGAGTCTTCATTTGATAATTAAATCTTTACTAATTTATCTTGGAGATTAGTACACCCTTGTAGATATTCTAATTTAACCGCCCTACCCATACGAACGTACGTGATACATTATCGCCCGAACGCAACAAGCGTATCCCGTACGCCAGGTACAAAAAAAGCTATACACAAAACCCACAAAACATTCGTATACGTCAAGTTTGTTTCTGCGTCATCTCGTTTAGTATTTCGGGGTCAGCCGAAGCTAACGGATATTTTCGTCTCTCCCATACAAGTTACGTCACTAGTCACTTATTGCAAAATTTAATGAAAAAACCCGGTGTTTTTTACCTACTTTCTGAATAATAACCCAAAGGACAGGCGGTTAAAAAGTGTCTTAAATATTGTTAATGTAACTTTCGTTTCTCCAATCATGCTCTATGTAATAAAACATTGCCTTATTGAATGATTCTTTTATTTTAATCAAAGTTAGTAAAACGCACTGTTACAAACAACTTACTGTAGATACATTCAAGCCTCATTAGACCAATTTCATTAATCACAATTATAATCAGTGTTAACAAGCATGGTGTCTTAATCTAACGAGTAAGAATTATCTGACCTCGTCAAGATTTTTCGACACATTCAATATATTCAAAAGTCTAAGATTTTCAACCTTGGGCTGATCAAGGACTTTCTGGCGCAGATACTAGTCTCGTATTATTTTTTTGTTTTATAGCCATTGGTTATAGTGAGAAACAAATTCCTGAATTTAAATATTACAAAGTGGGTACCTATGATATGTTTCCTTATAATGTCTTATTTATATTAAGAGTATTTACCGGATGACTTGTATAGTGTATAAGTGAGTGTGTATATGTGACTGTGTTTGCAGGTGTGAGAAGTGGTGATCTGCGTATAGAAGTGATGTGATATGTATGCGCATTGAGCAGTTTATATCATTGTCAAGATGCTTTTTTTATGTGCGGCCAGTTAAATAATGATGAAAATGATACACACAGAACTAATTGTATTTGCTTTAATGCAGGACGGATGGGTTTGGAATATGTCGAAAAGGTGTGTATAGGTATTGGCAGTTCGATGAAGACACGATGGTGAGTTATATGAATAGTATGTGCTGTGATTGTCAAAGCGGAAAAGATGGTGGAGTCGAATAGATCTAACAGGGGAACGGATATATATTGCACTTAACATTTGAGGGCAGTCTATTAAGTATAAGAATATCATCAATGGTTATTGGTCCAACTCCCTTGTTTCTATGATCTGTGGTCATAATCCAAACATTTATAAAACTTCCGGGAGCCCAGTGCCAACGGGGCTAGAGTATCATCAATTTAAATAAGTTCGTGAGGCTAAAGAAAGTCAAGAGATGGAAATGGAGAGAAGGAAGGTTGGGTTAAAGTATCTCACCATTAGGATCTATTCACATCTACCAGCACCGCGCAGAGTAGAACAGTTATAGTACAGACACAGCACAGACGCGAGTACGGCTGTCAACTGAATTGTCAACTGAGCGTGTCCGCCACAACATGTTTGTATTATTTTATAACCTAAATTCCCTGACCAATTCAATCAATTTATCGTTATCCATCTTCTCGGTTTTAGCAATATCTGCGTCTAATGACGCCAACTGACGAAGATGGCGGTGCTAACTGTATGTGTTCATATTAACTGCGCAGGCGCAGACATCAACAGCGGCCACCGGCACGTCAAATTCGCATGCGCGAATACGTTACGCTTACGTACGCCGTGCTATGATTGTGTTCATAGATAATGTAGGCAACTAATGTTGTCGTGAATTTCTACCAAGATCTGAATATACCTTCAAGCAATATCAAGCAATGTTTAGATTTCGAATGGTTTCTCCAGAAGGTGGTGCAAATGTACCAAAAATGATTAAAATTAAAACATCATAAAACACTCAAAAATATTTAGTTCGGTTCACAATTCAGGAGATAAGACACGCCGTACCTTGTATTAAAAATGGATTAAACTAAATCAAAGTCCGTAATCTGGGATTATCTGAATTTATCAAGGGATTGGTAGTGAAAGGATCCCGATATTATTATTTCACCTCGAGAACCCCCCGTAAATATTTTATAATAAGGGAGGCTTAACTTAAGGAGCTTAAGGGCTCGAAACTCGTCGCGTCGTTGTTATGAAACTCTTTGTTTTATTTTAATTGATTATTCTACGGCAGCTTCATATCTACAATATTTCACGCCTTGTCTATTCATCTTTGAATGACTAGAGTTGGTGGTAGCTACGTTGCTGAACGAGTCTACGACTACGACTACGACTACGACTACGACTACGACTACTACTACGACTACGACTACGACTACGACTACGACTACGACTACGACTACGACTACGACTACGACTACGACTACGACTACGACTACGACTACGACTACGACTACGACTACGACTACGACTACGACTACGACTACGACTACGACTACGACTACGACTATGACTACGACTACGACTACGACTACGACTACGACTACGACTACGACTACGACTACGACTACGACTACTACTACGACTACGACTACGACTACGACTACGACTACGACTACGACTACGACTACGACTACGACTACGACTACGACTACGACTACGACTACGACTACGACTACGACTACGACTACGACTACGACTACGACTACGACTACGACTACGACTACGACTGCGACTACGACTGCGACTACGACTGCGACTACGACTGCGACTGCGACTGCGACTGCGATTATAACTACGGCTACGACTATAACTACGACTGCGACTGCGACTGCGACTGCGACTGCGACTGCGACTGCGACTGCGACTTTTTTTTTACAGTAACTCCACACAGGAGACCCTGAGGGAAATAATTTCCCTCGAGGCCTATATCATCTTTGGGATGCTGTGTGGAGGATCTTTTAGAGGATAGGAAAGAGTGATCTTGGATCTTGAAGAGACCCGTGTTATAGGATGGAGGAAACACAGAGGCCGGCAGATCATTCCACAGCCGAGCTGTTGAACACAGAACGAATCGTAGAGGAGACCCGTTCTCATGTGACAAATGTCAACAGTGTGAAAATGTTGGGCGCGCGTTTGGCGTGTTTCCCGACTATGCACCGGTGCCGAAGGGATCAATGACGCTATTACTTCCTCAGAGCATCTTCCATTAAAATACCGGTAGAATAAGGACAGCATTCCCACCTGACGTCTGTGCTCCAAAGATTGCAACCCGTTTGTTAAGATAGGCGAATCTATCAAATGGACCGCCCGTTTCTGTACAAGGGTTTTTTTCAGATAGTTTGGGGCTCCAGACCAAATTCTACAGTGGGGCGCACTTGCGATTTGTACAGGGTCAGCAATTATGCACTATTAAAGTATCTGCGGGCTCTGTAGAATACGCCCAGCTTATATTTTAACAGTGATATTATTATATGTTAATTTTACATGGACACTTGACAAAAATTATTCTAAAGCAACACTGTAATTTTTTTCGAAGAATGTACTGTTGAAACGAGGTCGCCGAAAATGTTAAATAAAATCATTCTACTACCCGTTAACATTTTAATATATTCTGCGTTGAATAATTAAATTCTTTTCCGTCATCGATCGAAAATTAATTTCTTTTGTGTGTTTTTCTATCATTTTTCTTTTTTTTGTGTGGTTGTGAAAATAATTGAAACAAGAAATGTAATTATTGCAATCTCATCTTATCAAAATAAAAAGGGGTGCTATGAAAAACTTGTTAATTTTTTTTTTCGGTATGACAAGAGTTTTAAATGATGTCTTTTATTGAGATAAGATAATATTAATTACTTAATACGGTGGGAATTTGTACCCGCTAAGCTACCGCAAGTAGTTTGTCAACAGGAGTTTAGTTCAACAATAATTATACAAATGTAGCGCAATAATAGAACAATATACGTAATTATGTTGTGATCAATGCACACAAGTTGAAAAAATAATCATTTTTAAATATGAAAACAGTAGGACAGTGTTGTTATAGTACTAACAGACTCCAAATACATATTAGTAATTAAATAATCTTATCAAAATATCAGCAAGTATTACACAAATTGAGAAATACAAAAACAGTAGTACAGTTTTGTTACAGTGAGGATAAACTTAATATAATAGTAGCACTTAAAAAAATTAAAGATACCTCCAGATATCGAGGAGACCAACGTATTTGTTCAGTGGACAATGTAAGAAAGGGCAAAATAACATCAATACATAAGGTCACTTCCCAAAAGCCAATACTTTAACATCAGTAGGAATTTCGTCCTAGAGCAATTGTGTTTTAAATTCGTATGGCAACTTATTAAATATTAATGGAATTATGTATTCAAGGGTTCGTTGAACATATCGATTTTTAAACATTTTCACTATCATTCCACATAAAAGTGGGCCTCTGTAAATCTGCTATAGAGGTTTGTGAAATAAGTACGCAAGGTAGGAAGAAAGGTGATGCATGGTGGGATGATGAGATTAAAGCACTGGTCTCAGAGAAGAAGAAAGCGTGGTTATGTCTGATAGCGACTGGCAGTGCTTCTAACGAAGAGAGGGATAGAGCGAAAGAAGTTTACAAGGGATGCAAGAAAAGAGTACGTGATGGAGTGAAAGAACGAAAGAAACGGCTGGAAGAGGAAGAGGGGATCAAATGACAAACCACTTCCAAGAAAATATGAAACTATTTTGGAAGAAGGTCAAAAGGTCACGAAATGGCCCAGAAAGTGGATGTGTGAAAGTGATAAAATCGAAAGATTAACTAACCATCACGCCGTTTCCCCGCAGGGGTAGGCAGAAAGGACGAACCGCCAAACAACTCGATCTTAGCATACACTTCTTGCTTCATTCACATTCATACATCGTGTCTTACATTATCTTATATTATTCCGACTTATTCCGAATTATTTGATTCACTTGATCGTGCCATGCCTTCGTAGGGTTTTCCGGCCTTCCTTTGTGATTGTACGCCTGCACTTCGGATCACGCTGTTCAGACCATTTTGAAAAACACTTTAAATAGTAAAACTTAATAATAATAAATTCTATTACTGCGCCATGTACCAAAATCCTAAAATACCTAAAAAAACCTTATTCTTTTGAATATGCAATCTGTGGCTAACTAGAGTGGTATATCTATGGGTTAACCCAATAAAACATGGCGGGTTCAATGTTTTTCATGCTAATTTTAAAACTATCTACAGTTTTACATATTGGATTTCATTAAAACTACTTTCTAAACCTTCCCGGCACTAATAAAAACAAACTGTGCTATTTTCAGCGAAACTGATACTGTGATTTTCGAGAACATCGAGTACAAAGAAATAAACAAACTTACATTTATAATTTCTTCAAATGCTTTGTAATTTTGTGGCATCATTATTAATTATATAAATTGAAAATACACTTTGTATATACCACTTTACTTAAAATATATAAATATTTCGACATGTTTAGATAGCAATGCTATCATCTTCAGGAATAAATGAATACTAAAAAATAATTTCAAGTATAGAAAAATGATATAAAATTTAAAACAATAATTTAAGAATATACAAAATATGAGCATAAAACTTACATTTTTTTATCTATACAGATATACAGCGTAACTCACAATTTTTACCGAAGCTTTAGGGCCGTCTGTTTCAACAGACAGCTAAATCGTGAGCTAAATTAAAATTTTAACTGTCTGTTAAAATAACTGGTAAAAACATAATTTTAAAAAAAGAAATATACTGTTAGGTTCATAAAAATAAATAAAAAATAATTGCACATGCGGATTTTCAAAATATTTCATTTTATTTTTTACTTTACGTAAATCAAAATACGTAAATATGTAAGGGAAATTGACGCCATGTTTAATGTTGTTAGTATGATAATAAGACGATTTTTAGGTTCTTAGGTTATTAGGTTGGGTTAAATAATAAGATTATTTTTAGGTTCTTAGGTTATTAGGTTGGGTTAAATAATAAGATTATTTTTAGGTTCTTAGGTTATTAGGTTGGGTTAAATAATAAGACGATTTTTAGGTTCTTAGGTTATTCGGTTGGGTTAAATAATAAGATGATTTTGCAGTTGGCGCTTCCGACAAATGTCATATCATACTAACAACATTAAAGATGGCGACGATCCCCTTACATATTTACGTATTTCGATTTACGTAAAGTAAAAAATAAAGTGAAATATTTTGAAAATCCGCATGTGCAGTTATTTTTTATTTATTTTTATTAACCTAACAGTATTTTTTTTTTGTGAATTATGTTTTTTTCTACTGAAGCGGAATTCTGTAATATTACCAAATAACTTGGGTGTTAAATAGTACCACGCACTCTTTCAAGTTAACTTTTTTCTGCAAATTGTGTAAAAAAACACACCGTATATTTTTTTAGCGGGGCCACACCGACGGGTAAATTTGATATTTGGTGAAATACAAACAACAACTGTCAAAATATGCCGCGGGTTTTAGTTTGCGTTGTACTCGAATAAAAAAAAATATATACTTATATGGCATGTAAAAAAATTTACCTTTAATAATAATAACTGTAATATCATATTGAATTTGAAGCGTTGCAAATTTAACGAGATCTTTCGACATATTATGATATTGCGCCAAATTTCTGAATCGTCCCGAATAAGAGTAATATATTATTATTCACGCGTGGGCGAAATGTTTTCGCTTTTTACTGAATACGCATCATTGGATGAGGAGTTCGTCGTCGTTATCATCATCTTCTATAATATTATTCATGGAAGAAATCATAAGTAACGTTGAAGCGAGCAATTCCGTCAACAGAACTGTCAAAATCGCCGAGTAACTATCGGTTTTCGAAAAGAAAGAACATATTTAGAAATAACAGACAGTTAAATTGATTGAAAAATGCATTTTGGGGAAATTTAACTGTAGCAACCCGTTTAACACTTACTTTTTACTATAGCATGGGTTGAAACATACGGCCGTTCTTCCCAACCCTACTGAGCTGTTGAGCCGAAGTTTTGCCTCAATACTGCTCAAATACACAAGTACGCTTTTCCCGACGAAATTCTCGATCGAAATTACAATCAAGGAAATTTTGTGTATTACGTTTCCCTCAGCAGAGGACTAGTTATAAAAAGTGTGAACAAGCTGATCAAACGTCACCGAAATGTCAAATGTCATTATAAGTTTACGATCTATTTTACGCGATTCAAATATTGAATGACAAAGATTTATTTCCGTTGTCGAATCTCAAAACATGTGTTTTGTATGTTTTAAATAAAACTGAAGAGAACCTAACTTATTTTACTTATCATAAGCTACGTTTTATCTTGTTTTTTGAGATTTTATTTTCAAAAGATAAATGTTGCCAATAAAATTATAATTCTCACCGAGTAGCATTACGAAGTTATGATAGGACAACAATTACAAATTACTTTATGAATGTGAACTTCAATGTTTACCAAATAATAAATCTTTTCTATCATGGCCTCCATTAACTATGTCCCTGTAATAGATTATACTCTAAAATCAAATATTTATCACCAGTGGCGGTTTTATTTAAAGGGCGTTTATGCAGTGAATTCCCATAAAAGAGATAATAAAATAAGAGAGACTTGTATTAAAATTTTACCACACTTCAACCGCCCTCCACATACGAACGTACGTGATACGGCCGCTATATTATCGCCCAAACGCAACAAGCCGTGTCCCGTATTCTCAGGTACAACAAAACTATACCTGAAACCCACAAAACATTCGGCCGAAGCTAACGGATGTGTTCGGGTATTTGTGTCTCTCCCATACAAGTTACGTCACTAGTCAGTAGTACTCTACATACTCTACATAAAACCCGATGTTTTTTTACCTAATTTTTAATAATAACCCAAAGGACGGGCGGTTAAATATCATTTAAGTAGTTTCAAATTCCGTGCAAAATATATTCACCCGTTCGAATAATACTGCCCAAGAGCGAATCCGACATGAATCCCATATATATGCGTTATGAATTCACCACATATAGCAATTTCTGTCCTAATAAATAGTTCACGCAAAACATATTTTATTTATTGCGGTTAATGTTTAATTTGTAGAAGTTTGATAATGCCTTCAGAATGCGAAACAGCTGTCACGTATAATAATAATTACTCAGCAGATCTTTTTTTATAACTAAATAATAGTACTTACTATTAAAAATTTAAAAACTTTAAATCAAAACATACTAGTGGCACTATACAACGGTACACATGCAAACCTTTGGCTTTTACTAGCTGTCCTCGTACGCAGCGACTATGAGATTTGATAACCTTAAATTAGAACGGAATATTATTTTGCAAGAATTAACAGTTTTTTTCTGTGTTTTCAGCTATTATCGAAAACAGCTTCTTGCAAATTGTGCTCTTCACAGTTAAAAGATTTTTTTTTATCTTGTGACTACATTCTGTAGTCACAGACATTTTAATGAATCTTCGAATTGTATCTTGTTGCTAGATTGCTAATCTCTGGTGCAGTGATATGATATTACGTTAAATTTATGAAAAATACATATATGGAAACATTTCAGCGAACATTTCTCCCTCTTCCTGTGTCAACTGTGGTTAGAGGTGCATAAGTGTGGAGATAATCTTCTCTACCCAGTTAGCGGGCTATTTATTGCTACTGTAGGGCTTTTATTATTTTTTTTCAAAGAATTGTAAACTGTTTTTTATGTGCTAGCGGCACTTGCTGATTGCAATCTTATTACGAGTATTTAAGCCCGCTCACTAAGGTAATGGAAGGTATAAGATGGAATTTGGGCGAAGATGGAGGGAGTCGGTGCTGGGGGTCCAGCGGCCGAGGTTGGAGATAGAGGGACTCGAGTTCGATTCAAATTTGGAGTAAAATGTTTTGACTAAATCTATTATATGTTTTCCGAGTGGAAGAATTTTCGATCCCGATTATGCTACTCCTAATGACCCAGGGACATTTGGAGAATCGTCGGAGCAATGCATTCTGGAATGATTCTAGCCTTTTGTATTTGAAGTAGCCCATATGGGTTATGCGTATATTAATTTTGGTCGGATTGTCAATGATTTTTTTTTTTAGGCTGAGTTTACTGTTGTAGCTGATAAGAAGGTATAGTGTGTTTGCTGTCCGTTTCGCTTTCGCTAGTGTTTCGTTAATGTGTGTGTTCCATCATAAGTGAGTATCACTTCTAGGTACTTGGAATTTTTTTGCCATGGTTTGATTTTGTTGTACATTTTGGCGTGACTCACCGGGGTGCCGCGAGCTCTTCATCTTGAGAAAAAAAAACTGGAGCGCCCTTGGTCGGGTTAACGTCAATGCGCCACTTGTCATACCATTTTTGGAGGAGGACAAAATGTAGATTGTACGTTTCCAGTGTAACAATAGATGTGTTTAGATAACTGTACACTTTAACGATTATCAAAAAATTGCAAGAACTAGGTCACTGAAGGAAAGCATTTGATTTGAGCGGCATTTGGAAGCAAAACTGTTGAGGACAGTTCCGGAAATGTTCTACCGATATTTCAATGGGAGATGCTCTGAGGAACTAGCGTCATTCAGATGCACAGTCGGGAAACACGCCAAACGTGCGCCCAACATTTGTACACGGTTGACATTTGTTACATGAGTTTCCCCCCCCCCCTTTACAACATAGGTCTCTTTAAGACCCAGATTCACTCCTTTCTATCCTCTAAAAGACCTTCCACATGATTTTAAAAAAAAAAAAATCCCAAATATGACATAGGCCTTAGGGGAAATTATTTCCCTGAGGGCCGCTTGTGTGGAGTTATCCAAAAAATAAATAAATATATATATTTAATCACTAGATCAACATACTACGGGAATAATATATATATATAGCAAACAAGCAACGGGTACGCTGGTTCGAGGGTGCCAGTGCTCAAGAATACTTGTTTTTGTCTTGAGAGTAGGAACAGCCACAAAATAGTAATTTAATGAAGTGTTTATTTTTTCCCCTAGACCCAGAGCATTAAAGAGTCTTCCGGAAGAAAATCACGTAGATCCAGTGGCTGGACATCATCAGAATTTGAGGAACCTTCCATCCACATGAAGATACTCTCAAGGTAATTAACTTTAAAAATATTTATTCATGTAGATCAGCTAACGCGGATTCTGAATATATAACTTTTATTAAATATAATTATACGTAGAATTTATAAATCGTTATTCAAAAGTGAATAAAAAATCATCTCATCAAAACATGTTACGTTGGTACCATTGCTTTTTTTAAATGCTTTAAGTAACATCAAACATCAAACAGAAAACTAAAACAATATTATAACACAAATCATTAAATACGCTGTTCTTCAAATATTTAATAATCTTTGTCCCAACCTAAATCTCGACATATTTTTTGACTCCCTACCATCATTTAAGAAAAATATTACTCCTAACATCAATGCGCAATCACAACTCTCCAGTACATAGCACTATTCGGACACATATGTACACATACACGCTCTCACACACACACACACAGACCCATACACTTATACACTATACACTTTCTTTCATATACCTTTTTATCTTTACCACGTGTCGAGGGGTAAGGCTCTCGACTACGAATCCGAAGGTCGCCGGTTCAAATCGCGGCGTGCGCAAGTAAATTTTATTTAATTAATTTGTGCTTTTTCACAATTAATTCATTTAAAAATAATATATATTATATTTGCGTACGTTCCAGAGTGGAAGATACTCTCAGTATCACACTGGTGAAAATCACCATTCAGAAATGAAAAGTTGCTTGAAATGGCTTTTAGCCGTGTTTGGTAACCAGATCTGAATATCCAGGTAATTCCCCACCTTCCTCTTTCCCTTCTCCTTCCCCTCCCTAATACCTTCAGCCTCACAACATTCCCCAATTAGGGATGTAATAGTCTCACTGGCTCCAGACGGTTGGGAGCAGTTGGGACTATTGTGCAGTATTCATATAAAAAAAATCTAGCACTGTACTAACCACGCCCGGTAAAATGTATATAACCATTTACTAGATTTTACATAGAGACATGTCATTGGTACTGATCCTTGTAATAATTTTCTTAAACCTTGTAATTTGTACACCACTCATTTTATACATGTACTGTTTGTCTCTAGAACAAAAATAAATTAAAAAAGGAAAATTAACGCTACATTATCCACGCTGCAATAATTAATTGTAGGAGTCATCAAAGTGCTAGAATAGATGACGCTTTATTTTATAAATGGAGTCTGCAAATATATCAACAATACCTCCAAACTTATTGTTTAGATCATGCATCCTGTTGGTTAGTGAGTGTGACTGACAGTTGGTTGTGTACGTGTTGCAGAAAAATGTTACATTTTATCTGGTGTTCCTCGTCGGTGCATGGAATTTAATAGTGGCGACGATGGTATGGTTGTCAATTAGGTGATTAATGGTCTAGCTGTAGGACCCAATGGACTCCACTTGACCGGAGCCACTTAGGTCGATTAGCAAATAGGTGGTTAATGGTCTAGCTGTAGGACCCAATGGACTCCACTTGACCGGAGCCACTTAGGTCGATTGGCAAATAGGTGGTTAATGGTCTAGCTGTAGGACCCAATGGACTCCACTTGACCGGAGCCACTTGGGTCGATTGGCAAATAGATGGTTAATGGTCTAGCTGTAGGACCCAGACTCCACTTGACCGGAGCCACTTAGGTCGATTCGTGTCGTATTTAATAATTACATGCATATATTGTATATATTGTGTGTAAAACGAAAAATGTATTATTTACGTAAATAATCCATCAGCCCACGCAGAAAAAAAACTCTTCTTGGAATAACTTAATTACATAATTTTATGAAAACGTTGGAAATGAAATGAATTCACGGTATGTCCTTAGCACGATTACACAATGCCTTCGACCGACAGTACGAGTATTTAGAGAAAAATACTCAAAATTTTGTATTCTGCTGGAATACTTTTAAGTATGATAAATGCCACAGGAAACGTGGTCGGAATAACAGGAATTAATTACATGGGTTTTGGTGAATATTGAAACGATAGATACTGAAATTATTTAAAAGTTGTTTTGTTTAATTTAAAAATATTATCGACTAGCTGATGTGTACCCGGCCTTACTAGGGTTTTTTTTAAAATGAAGTTGTGTATTATTGCTTGTCATTTGAGTGCCATAATTGATTTGATAGCGACAGTAACTATCTCTCCAGATAAAGAATCATTTATTTCATTCCAAACGTTTATTTTTTTCAAAATACATCTAAATCATAAAGTTCTTAAGTAGGTACCTACTCGTGTTTTCCATTTTGTTAATATTCTACCCAAAAAACATTTTTAATATGCAATTCTTGGCTAACCAGAGTGTTATATCTATGTGGTAACCTAAATAAAACATTGCGGGTTTAATGTTTTTCATACTAATTTAAAAACGTTATAGCAACATGTTAACATATTGGATTTCATTCAATTAAACCTTCCTGGCACTAATAAAAACAAACTGTGCTATTTTCAACGAAACCGGTAGATTATTTTTCGAAAACATCGAGAACAAACAAACAAACTTACATTGATTTTTATATATGTTAAATTAATCACATATTTCGTAATGATCTGAAGATATGTGCCAGTTTTCGCATACGGTTTGTGACATTAACTACGTGTTCTTCCCACCGAAGTTTATTATCAATTATTACACCCAAGTATCTAAAGGAATCTACTCGTTCCAGTGAGTTACGTTGACAATTTGAGAGATCTCTACAAGAATTTATCTTTAGTGCATGATTAATTGAAGACTGACTTGGAATATTAAGACTAAATGTTAGATATTTCGTTTTATATGTAAAGTGAGTAGATTGTCATCCAACCACTGTTTAATATTTTTTCAATATTAGTTCCGCTCTATGAAATGTTTCTTCCCATGTCTTACTTTTCAGTGCCAGTGCAGTATCATCAGCGAAAGTGATTATTTTGCCATCAATTGGTAGTCTACATAAGTCATTAAAATAAATGAGAAAAAGTCTGGGACCGAGGACATTTCATTCCAAACATTTATTTTTTCAAAATTTGTCTAAATGATAAAGTTCTTAAGTAGGTACCCACTTGCGTTTTCCATTTTGAAAAAATTCTACCCAAACAAACATTCTTCTTTTGAATATGTAATGTGTGGCTAACCGTAGTGTTATGTCTATGGGCTAACTTCAATACAACATGGCGGGTTCAATGTTTTTCATACTAATTTTGAAAGGTTATTATAGCAACAGTTTTACATGTTGGATTTCATTGAAATTACTCTCTAAACCTTCTCGGCACTAATAAGAACAAACTGTGCTATTTTCAGCGAAACTGCTAAAGTAATTTTTGAGAAAATCGAGGACACACAGACAAATATTCATTTTCATATATATAGATCATTATTTTTTCTTTATAATGAAAGAGCCAGCATGACTTGCTATTTTTTTTCTTTTTATTAAACTTAAAATAGTTCCACTTCATGTGGTCTAACGTAAACTTATATATTTTTACATTTTAATTTATATATTACTTATTTCTAATACTTATTATTGTATTTAATAAATCAAACGCTTTGTTTTAAAACAATTTTATTTTTAAATCATCACCAACCGGTTTCGCTTATCTCAAGCTTCGTCAGGGTAAAATTTAAGACTAAACAAAAATATGTAGTGAACAAATATCACATATTGGTGAAATATACAATATATAATAAGAGGGAGACAAAATATAAAACGAAACAATGTAAAAGTGAGACAGAGATATGCTTACATGTAATAGAGTGGGGCAGCAAATAAAAAGAAATAGACAGAATGTCAAAGGGGGGATTAAGAAGAAGTGGGAAATTTTGAGTTAGAGAGAAATATATCTAATATGCGACTGTAAGACATATTAATTGAATTTAATATTCCGAACTAGAACTACTCGATCTAAAATTTTATTCAATTGTAACAATAATTTCGGGACAGAGTCATTAAAAAATTCTCTTGTACCTAGACTTCACGCAGAAGGTAATACTTTTACAGACATGGTAGATATGTTCAACTGCTCGGAATACAAATACAAACAGACGATTATTGCATACATCCTCAACAATTATTAAGATGTGTGTCTAGAGTGAATGTGGGGTATGTTTTGAATATTCACCACTGTAGCTAATTATTTGAAATGGCACTGACAGTATGTTATTCCTGTATTTGTTCGTGAACCAAACGAAATATTAAATTATTGTATTTCATCTATCTATTTTATCTGTGATGTACTAACTGTGTTATGTTTTTCACCTCTGTGTATGTGACTATTGTAATTAACTAAATATAAGAAGATACTCTCAGTATCGCCCTGGTGTAAGACCACCATTCAGAATTGAAACGTTGCTTGAAATGGCTTTTAGCCGTGTTTGGTGACCAGATCTGAACAGCCAGGTATTTACCCACCTTCATCTTCCCCTTCTCCTTCCCCTCCCCAATACCTTCAGCCTCACAACATTCCCCAGTTGGGGATGCCATAGTCTCACTGGCTCCAGACGGTCGGGAGCAGTTGGGACTCTTGTGCGGTATTCATATAAAAAAAAAAAATTAAAAAAATGTAATAGCCCATATAGGCCTTATATAATATAATAAGTAAATAAATAAATTAAGGTGATTATTGAGAATATACCTTAATTTCATTTGACATTCCGTATGTACACCCGCTAACAAACAATTTATTTCAATATTTAAAAGCATTACTTGCAAAAAGTTTTTTTTCTAAAATGTTTAATCCTGTGATTGCGAATTTTCGTAATAATTTTAAGTCTAACCTATATCAAGTTTTGCGGTACCATCCTGTCTAGTATTCATATTTACCAGGCCAAGCTATTATATACTTCTGTTCGGTTTCAATAGTATGATAATTTTATTTGATTATTAATATTTTTGATATTTTAATCTCATTTTTTGTTCACCCATTTTTATTTCAATTCAGTATATGATTGCTCCTTTATTAGAAACTATTCGGTGCAATTAATTAATAATGCAATTCATTGCTTTCTATGCCTTTCAAATGTCAAAGTTATAAATAACAACAACTGTCTAAATCTTTCTTCTTTTATCACCAAATTCTCAGTAAACAACAGCTTTCATTAACTTACTGTAGAGATATTCAAGCCTTACCAGTGTATTCTAGAGTCGTGGTGAACTCAGTGGCAGACGTCCGACGTGAAAAACAAGCAACTTGTTGTAGACCCTACTATTAAATTTCAACAGTTCTCTCTCCCTCGGAAGGCGCATCCCGTGGATACGGCCGTTTTGCGTATATGATGCATAAATGGAGCCTAAAGAATTCCTAACTTTGTGAATGTGGACATATTCAAACAACAAAAAACATCGTAGAAGAATGTCCCCTTCATCAATCTCCCTATGGCACATTTGTGCTGAACCAATTGACCCCGAAGCCGTCAGCATCCCACTATGACCTCCACCAACTCTCCTCCACCATACGAAGAAGAAAAGCCATTATATTTTTCATCACAAATATATAATATCAGTGTTAACAATTTGTGTTTTAATCTACCGAACAATCCATCCATAAGGCCAAGCCTTACAAACTTGAGCTGATCGAGGAAGTCTCGGCGCACGCAGTGTCATTTCAAGGAGCACTAAGGCGACCCTGGTGTATTCTATAACAATGATCTATTAATTTCTTTACAGATTGTCGCTGCAAAGTATACCCAACAAAGCTGTAAGAATGATTTCCCGGGGGAGATTTTATTTTAAAAGCGAGGTGAAAGATTTTTTAATAGTGTCATGTTGGTCATAAAATACGCAGTTTTATATATTTCATTTTCAAAGAAGTTAGCATGGTGTTGATAATCTAATCACATTTCGGTTTTTATTGGAATAACTTATTAAAGCTTATAAAACGAAGGATATTCATGACAAAAGACGCCATGAGCAAATTGCAAGATGAGACTCGTCCAAGCGATGATTTTCCCCGTATTCCTTTACGGTGTGGAAACATGCACACTCAGAGCCAGCGAAAGGAAGCGAATAGACGTCGAAATGTGGTGTTGGAGGAAAATGCTCAGGATTCAAGTGCACAAATATATCAATTCTGGAAGAGCTTGGCGTCCACAATAGACTATCAACTCTCTACCTATGGGGACATATATCTGACCGAACCGAGAACTCCAACCTGGAGAAGCTCATGGTCACTGGCAAAGTGGGAGACAGGAGTAGCAGAGGAAAGCAACCGATGTGTTGGAGTGACTAAATTTCGCAAGCTTCCGGAACGTCGGTGTCCGCAGCTCCCCAGGATCGCGAGGAGTGGATATATGCAGGCGCAATTGGAGCAGTCCGCTGCAGGCGTCATCTTTCTAAAGCACCATGACAATGATAATATAACACCTAACACAGCGCTCTTGAGGTGATTTTACACAAATACGGCAACACATCCAAAACGTACAAAAATTCAAATAATATTATGTACAGTGATTACTTCCCAGGCGTCTGTAACACGCCCAGCGAATATAAATTATTTTTAAAAAGCCCGAAAAACTCAACAACAGACTTTTAGAGTCAGGTTAAAATGCTGTCCTTGTTCTGTCGGTATTTCAATGGAAGGTGGACCGAGGAACTAGCGTCATTGATTCTTTCGGCACCGGTGAACAGTCGGGAAACACGCCAAACGCGCATCCAACTTATTCAAGGTTAGGGGTCCAGTTCCGTAGAGTGAGGTTTAGTTCAGCCGGGAGCACATCTTGTGCGAATGAGGATACAGTTTAGTCCAGTGAGGGTCAATTTCAGTTAAATAAGGATCCAGTTCAGTCGAATGTATGTAGTCGATTGAGGGTGCAATTTGTACTTAACCCAGTGAGGAACCACTTTCTTCGATTGCGCTCCAGTTCAGTCGAGTGAGGGGTCACTCTGTTCGATTGCGGTTCAGTTGCCAATTGGCGGGAAAAGACGAGAGATTTATTTACCGGATGGTACGACCTCCGGTCCCAATCAATATAAAAAATGCCCTGAAGCAATACCGAGTTTATCAGACAGAGTAAATACGTACTATTTACCAGTGAAGAAATAAACCGTAGAAATTTGTTATAGACGTAGTGAAAATGTCTGAACATCTTGAAGTACCGAAATTCTTTCTTGTACAAATAAAAAATCAATAACGAAGCAATATCGGTAGGAAAAACTTGGCATTCGACGTTATTTTATCGGTTTCCCGAGCATGAACGCGATAGATTAAGAGAAAAAAACACACTACAATGACAACACTGACGTATTACATCTGTTTTCGAACTGACTCACTAGTATTCCATAATTTATCTTCACTATATAACATCGTCCACAACACAGACAGGCGTGTCTCATATTTAGCAAATTTCCAGGAGAGTCAAAAACTGTTCGCCGGATTAATAATAGACAAATTTGCCTGCCATTTCAATCTCTGGAGGCAATCACGTGACAACCTAAATTTGACACCAGAGTTCACGCGTTTCTTGAATATATAACATCGGCATTCGTGTATTGACTGGCGGAGAGCGATCATTCGAAGATTTTAACGATAAAAAAAAAATATGGTTTCTTGTGCAATCAAACATTGTAAAAATAGAAGTGGTAAAGAGAATATTCAACACTATCGCATTATTTGACTTATTTTAGGCTTATTCAATATATCACGTGGACAGTTTAGTGACACAAACACTATCAACTTGTAACCGGATTCTTGTATATAATGTAAGTATGAGAATCTGGTGGATA
This sequence comes from Halesus radiatus, assembly GCA_022606495.2. Taxonomy (NCBI): domain Eukaryota; kingdom Metazoa; phylum Arthropoda; class Insecta; order Trichoptera; family Limnephilidae; genus Halesus; species Halesus radiatus. The sequence continues at coordinate 136,999 of JAHDVE020005298.1, read as the reverse complement.
AAATTACTGCATTCTCTGTTCCAGTGAGACCACTTCAATATTGCAGGAACAAATCAATCCCTCTTATCAAAAGCATCCACACATATAAAGATCTATTCATATCTACCGGCACCGCGCATTGCAGACACGTGCAGTGGCAGACACACGCAGAAGGGAGTATTCACATTACACCGTGCGTGACTGAGTTCATAGATAACGTTAAATAAAACAAACACTTTGTTATAAACCACGAATGTTTTATTTTGAATTTTTTTCCAACCGATTTCGCTTAGTTTCGTCGGGGCAAATATAATAACTGAAGAAAAATACAGAATAAAGAATAACACAATCTTTAAATTTAAAATTAGCAGATAACCTACTTAACCTACGCTGCAGCAAGACTAATCACCGGCGAATCTAAATATTCTCACATTTCAGAGCATCTCAAAAATCTGCACTGGCTCAAATGCCCTGAAAGAATCCAGTGCAAGCTCTGCTGGATGGTATTTAAGTCACTTAACGGAATGGCTCCGGCTTACTTATCGGAACTGTGTATTTCTGAAAATACCAATTCACGACAGTCCACCCCTAGGTCAGCAGCGTCATCAGCTATCGGGAGGTTGCAGGAACCAAAGCGCACACCTAATACTAAGTTCGGTGATCGTGCTTTCGGAGTATCAGGACCTAAAGCCTGGAATGAACTGCCGCATGACTTAAAAATTATCAAAGACTCGACAGAATTCAGAACTAAACTTAAAACTCATCTTTTCAGAGAATCATATCCATAAATTGAAGAAATTCACCCGTCAATTGCATATCTAGGCTAGCCGGTCGGTGCTCACCTAAAGTCACTTATCGAAAAAGTTTGAAAAATTCACGCATCGGTGCGCAAATGCGTCCACAGCCCGCAACACAGTAAATAACAAAAAATTATTAAAAAAAATAAAAAATGGTAATATCAACTAGAAGCTTCTCACGCTTTTTGAGGTCATTTTATAAACATTTTCCAGTCCTAAAAATTAAAAGTATTTCAAATAAATGCCAACTCTTCTTGTGCCACCAATCTTCTAATAAATGTAACATCAATAGACAAATTGAAAAGGAGGATAAAATAGCACTTGTAAAAATATCATCTCTTTACTTTAATATTCTAATAAAACTGTGTTCATGTGAAGCGACCTGCCAGGTAAATATGTTTTTCTGTATCTGTTAGTGCATAATTAGATATAGATTAGGAATTAAAATTTGTACAGAGCCCTTGAGGTGATTTTTCACATAAACGGCGCTATACAAGTAATCCAATTATTATTATTATTATTATTAATAATCAAAGAAAAAATTTCCTATAGCCCGATTTTAAACATGTTTCCTGTGAATTTTCCCCAGATTATCAAATATTAACTTCCACCGCCTATGTCCTTGTGGATATTTTTACATGTTGGATTTCATTCAAATTACTCTCTAAACCTTCCCGACACTAACAAAAACAAACTGTGTTGTTGCAAAACCGGTTGAGTAATTTTCGAGAACATCGAGGATAAATAAACAAACTTACATTGATTTTTATATATATGTAGATTGTAGATTATTAAGTTCTGCGAGTATTTTAGTTTTTAATTATTGTCACAGCTGTTTCGGCGTTCAGAGCCATTTTCAAACTGTGGTTAGACCACATTGAAACTACTTACTTATATGATATTATTTACACCCACTCAGTTTTAATATGCACGGTGTTTAAAATGATTTATTACCAGTTAAACCGATTTACTTCGAAAATAATTGTGATAATTAAAACTCTCTATTTGATGATTAATTAGTTTGTTAATTTTATATAACGATATTTTCTAGCCCTGGTTTATAGCCATCGCAGTATGTAATTATGTAACGAAGCTAGTAGTCCACAATGGAGTGCTGATACCAACCCTGATGTATGACAGTGAGGCATGGAACTGGCAGAGAAAAGATGAAAGTAGACTGAATGCTGTAGAAATGAGATCTCTAAGGCGAATGTGTGGTATCTTTGTATGATCGTGTGAAAAAAGTTGAGATTCGCATATAATGCAAGGCTGATGTGAGCCTAATGATTAAGATTAAGAAAGAGACGCTTAGATGGTTTGGGCATGTAGAGCGAACGAACGAAGAAAATTGGGGATGCCCTAGGAAGACATGACATGATCAAGTGACTCAAATACTCGGTCCGGCATAACAGAAGAGAATGTATGAGACGATGTATGAATGTGAATGAAGCGTAACCCAAAATCGAGTTGTTTGACGGTCCGTCCTCTCTGCCTATCCCTCTGGCGAAACGGCGTGTTAGTTAGTAGTCAGTATGTAATTTGGTGACAAGCTTTTTCTTTGAATTTGCCACAGATTACCTTTCTACGGAGTATTTGTTCGTTGGATATGTACTACATTGACAAATGAACGGCCAAGCAAAAATAAAACATGAGAAAATGCTGCCTCGGAAGTACGATTTATATTCCGTCTTGCTGTTTCCAGGAAGATTGCTTCTGACACGCATTATTAATATTTTCAAGATATTTTTTTATCATTTTCAAAGAATAATCCATCTATGCTCTTTTGATGTTATTTTTTTATATAATACTTGTGTAAAATAAAGATCAGATCTCAAACGAAACAATTTTTTATTTTAATTTTTTTAAATTATATTTTTATTAACAGTCGGCACCACTGATGCCCGAATGAATAGACATGTCATAATCGGCAAATTTGCCAACCATTTCGACCGCTGGAGTCACCCACGTGACAACCTAAATTAGGTACCAGCACGCGTTTCTCGAATACAAGACATCGTCATTCGTGTATTGACTGGCGGCAAGCGATCATTAGAAGATTTTAAGAAAAAATACAATAATTATGTTTCCTACGCATTCAAACGTTGCAAAAATAGAAGAGGTAAAAAGAATAATCAAAACTATCGCATTACATTCGGCTGTAACTCTGAATGTATGCCATACGTCCAGGTTTCTTTCGAGGGATTTTGACTGCGATAAACAAATTATAAACATTTGTACGGGGGTTAAACTAAAATACTCTGAGATAACATTGTGTTTTTAGTAATCAAGCGGGACCTTTTTTTACCTAAATTGGTTCGGAACGTGTTAGCTCAACTCCAAAAAATGGAGGTACTCGATAAATTCCGCGCAATTGTAAAAAGAACGATTTCATGATTATCAGATTTGCTTTTCGAAGAGTAAATACTAATGCTTTTGCAGTGCAATGCGAATTGCCTGCAAACTGTCCAGATATATTTATTAGCGAATCAAATTAAACCAAAACGCCTACGTTCCCCCTCGCCTCGCCAATTTTGATATCTCCCCCTTGCTTGCAGAGCCATTTAATTTTACATCTCAATGGTCGGCACCAAAAAATACACACTTTGCAGTTTGTTAACTCAAGATATGAATTCCGCACAAGAATCCCAACTGCTCCCAACCGTCTGGATCCAGTGAGACTATGGCATCCCCAAAATTTTAATGTTGTGAAGCTGAAGGTATTAGGGAGGGGGAGGAGAATGGGAAGAGTAAGGTGGGTAAATATCTGGCTATACAGATCTAGTCACCAAACACGGCTAAAAGCCATTTCAAGGAACGCTTCAATTCTGAATGGTGGTATTTCACCAGAGCGATACTGAGAGTATCTTCCACTCTGGAACGTGGGCAAATATGCAATATATTATTTTTTAAATGAATTAATTGTGAAACAACACCAATTAATTAAATAAAATTTACTTGCGCACGCTGAGATTTGAACCCGCGACCTTCGGATTCGTAGTCGAGAGCCTTGCCCCTCGACCATGGAGGCCGTCTTTGTATAGTAATTGGAACATACATAAGGCTTCAAAAGAAAAAATCCTCAAACTGTAATCTTTTAATTTCTATATGAAATACATACTGGAATTTTAAGTAAAGCGTTCAAATTTGCTTCCACTTGTTTTCAAACTGCACATATTTTCAGACATTGTAGTATGTATTTCACAGGATTTAAAAATTATCGTTTGGGGGTTTTCTTCGTTTAAACCCATGTACATTTTTCTTACTACCCCTATAGAAATTACAGTTAAATCATTTATGGTATTGCTAAAGTTAGCAACCTACAATGTGATGTATATAGTTAATTTTGAGTGCAGGCCCTTAAGTTTGTCGTTTGAGCTATCATCAATATTTCATATTAATCAATAAACACCCCAAATTTTCCAACGCTCTGGCTAAATCACCTCCCATAAAATATTCCCATGTCTTCAATAAATCAAGCCATAAATTCAATAATCCTATTTCGGTCGGAAAATATAAATTCTGGTACGAACACGTTCTAGAGTTTCTCTGAGAAAGTGGTATCTGATGTATAAACCAGAAAATGTTGGAAAACGCCGGTGCTGTCAACTGATTTGACATGTTTCTAATTATTTCAATATCTGTTTAAATATACTTAAGGCTAAACGAAGCGTGATGAAGCGTTTAAATAGCCCCATCCAATAATTGGCTTAAACTTATATCTCAAACAATAAAATGCCCATATAAAAATGAAAATTTCTACTAACCTGATCAGCGTTCCTCTTTGCAGTAGAATCAGCTTCTATATGGCCCCCTCTTTTGTGCATTTCAGAAAACACGAATCAAAATTAGAGAGCATTCCAATTCATACTCGTATGAGCATATATCGCAGTGTTTGTAATAATAATAATTATTAAAAAAATTATAATTTTAAATCTGCAGGAGATAAAAAAAATGGTGCTTAAAATGTGTCTAAATTATAAAGTAGATAAAATCTACTGGTGCCTAAAGACCACTCACAGATAGAGTTAATTGAAATATCTTCGGATAAAATAATACTTTTAGCACGTGACGCTTTTAAATATTGATATGAATTGTTTGTTGGCGGGTGTACACGCGGAATATGAAATGGAATAAATAGCTCAAGTTTAGGAGTTCCTCATCAATACATTTATGTATAAGATAAAATATTTATTATAAATATAGGTATTTAACGAACAAAACAGAAAAAAAAAAATTGTCGACAATATGGTAAAATCTGTCAATATGTACGTATGAATGTATGCGTTGATAAATTGCCGAGTAGTACCGTACAAGATTTCGCTCGCCGTGCCACGATGCGCAGTCGTCGTCTGCCGACTTTAATGGACGTATCATGCGTTTTATGCGTGGCCGATGTGTTTTCGCCGTTTTTAGCACTTATGCATAATCTCTTACTTATGTATGTACTATTAATAATGATGATTTATATAGTATTGTGTATTTTTGTCTTAATAAATAAAAACCTGATTACAACAAACTCAGAGTGTCAGTATAATGGATTTGGAGAGCCATTAAACTCCGGGGTTTTTCTAGTGCTGCATGGGAAGGTGTTCATAATATATACATTTTTTAAATTTCTATTCATTATTGTGCCGGCGTAAGTCCGTACATGATGCAAACTAATTTAAAAGACTAGAAAGGAAGGTAATTATTATTTTTAAGTACAAAGCCTATTGTTGAAAGACCAGAAGATGGTTCATATGATTGTGAGACTGTACATTGTAGATATCATGCGAGATAATGTGACAAAAGGTTGGAGTTTTAATTAAAAATCAGTACTAATAATAATTGGATAATTTGTGAATTTTTTTGTGAAAAATCACCTCAAGGGCGCTGTACAAATATACTTCCTAATCTATATCTAATTATGTACAAACAGATACGGAAAAACATACTTACCTACGGAATATATGCAAGTCTCCTCAAATATCAAATTAACAAATTTTTAATCTGTTTTAAAGGCTGCGACAAGACTTATCACCGGTGTATCTAAATATTCCCACATTTCAGAGCATCTCAAAAAACTCCACTGGCTCAAATGTCCTGAAAGAATCCTTCACTTCAAGTCACTTGAATGTCAACGGAATGGCACCGGCTTACTTATCGGAACTGTGTATTCCTGAAAATACCAATTCACGACAGTCCATCCTTAGGTCAGCGGCGTCATCAGCTATCGGCAGGTTGAACGAACCAAAGCGCACACCTAATACTAAGTTCGGTGATCGTGCTTTCGGAGTGTCAAGACCTAAAGCCTGGAATGAACTGCCGCATGACTTAAGAATTATCAAAGACTCGACAGAATTGAAAACTTACAACTCATCTTTTCAGACAATCATATCCATAAAAGGAATAAATTCACTCGGAAATTTCTTACCTAGGCTAGCCGGTTAGTACTTACGTTAAGTCACTTATAGAACATGCAAATTATTTCACCCACTTGTTCACAAATGCGTCGAGTTTACTGCTATACAAAATTTTTTATACAGAATTTTTTCACTTTTCTCAAGACAGTAATTTAGTTACCACTTATCACTGTCCTTGCTACTAGATGCGTGTAACGTAGGCATAAATAACACGTTCTAATTTTGTAAAACGAGTAATAGGTACGTACTACTAAAAAAAAACTCCAATTACGATATGGGCAGTTTGAAAAATCCCTAAGGTTTCCAGTGTATAAAATTCTTAGCCTATGATATTTGATTAAATCCGTAATTATTATTTTGTTTAAAACCACTGTATTTAATATGTATATGTCTACATGTTTCAGGAGCTAAGCTCCCCTCCTCGGGATGAACAATTTACCTGCTAAAATTAATGACAAGAATAGACAAATAAAAAGAAATTAAAAACACAAACAAAAACTAAAACGAAACTTGTATATTTACATATTAAATACATGGTTTTAAACAGAGTAATTATTATTGATTTGATAAATATGACCCTGCGATGTTATTTTACATCGTTTGAAGAAATAAAAATAAAAATCTTTTAACTTATCGTGGTATAAAAATAAAATTCAATAAAAGGCGTTATTATAGTTCTAAATTTATAGTTCTGCGGCTTTCAATTAATGGTTCTATGAAAGAAATGCGTATTTTTTATGTTTTTTTTTTTATTTATTTATACAGTGTTTTGATGAATGTGCTTTTAAATTGAAAATTTTGATTTATCGCCGTGGTTAAAAGTGTATTTTTAAAAGCATTTTCTTTTGCTCTTCTGCGAGACTTTAACAATGAATTTGCGTGGGTGTTCGATACACAATTCTATACGTTTTAAAATGGTTAGGTTTTTGATGGATTCTTCAAAATAACGAATTGCGAATTTAAGCACAATGAAATATATCGAAATACTGTCAAACTGGGATAATGACTTTTGAAACATCTTTCTCCTAAATTCACAATATATTTCATAGAGGTACATATGTTGTCAGGCCTATACAAACGCGAATGCAAAGCGTGTTCCATTTCGTTGTGGAGATACGCGGGAGGGGATCGTGAGTTCGGTTTTGCTCGGCTCTCTCCGGCACCGACACGACGCCGCGAGTATGCTGCCCTGCTATGGTGCTGTTTTAAATAGAAACATGGTAATTAGCAAAAATGAGTTGAATATGGAAAGTTATTAAGTATCGAATTTCTCATGTTTTATAAAAGACATAATTTAATATTACTCGTTTTTCGTAATACCCTGCGAGCGGTAACTGAACATTGTTTGAAAGGGAGATATGTTAATACGGAAGAGAGAGGGAGCGCATTAATATAAGTAACGATAGTGATCAACTGCTAATCCTATTCAAATTTCAAGTACGTTCAACAATTGAATTTGGAAGTCACCTCTGGGCTGGAGCTCCCAAATACTTGAAAAAACCTGCTAAATTTTGTGCAAAGGAGGACGCTTTGTCTAATTGATAATCCGAAGTTAACAGACCGACTGCCATATCTGATGCAGAGTCGCAATGTAGATATGCTCTGTTCTACAGATATTTCAATGGAGCCTGCTCGAAGGAGATAGCAGCGTTGATCCCCTCCACGCCGGTGCACGTGCCTGAAACTCGACGGACACGAGCGGGACATCCGTTCACGGTTGACGTCGGCTTCATGAGAACGGATCGTTTCGCCGACTTGTTTTTGTGTAAATCGGCTCGTATGTGGAACGAGCTACCGGCATCTGTCTTTCCTCCAACATTTAATCTGGGCCTCTTCAATGGTCGCATTAACAAATCCCTTCCTACAGCCCCCTACTTAATCCTCACAACGTTGCCAACCGGGTAGCGATATAGTTACCCTGTACGTGCTCTGTACACACAAGGGCGCTCTTGTGAAGTTTCATATAAAAAATATAAAAATAAATGAAATATGTAAAAAAAAACAACACATTTAGAATAGAGGAAAAATCTTCAGACTACAGACTTAAGTAGCATTTTAAAAAACACTAAGAATTTTTTTATACCTGTCACATGTTAAATAACAGAATAAAACGTGATTTTTATATTTTTCGGAGCATACTTTGCAATATTTTTCTATCGAGAGAATTTCATATTGTTACTTTTTCAACTAGACATCTGAATAGAGAAAAGTGCTTAAAAACTTCAAGTTTTCAAGGGAAGTCTGTAATATGTACATAGAATTTCGGAATGCGGAGGCTCATAAAAAGATCATCTTATTTTTGATGATTTATTTATTTATTCTTAAATTTAAATATAAAAACAAAAACATTAGCCACCCATCTCACTGGGACAATCCTGTGTTGAGATGAGCGCCTTTACAATCTAATAATAATCAGTAAATTTATTTATTTAATATCAGCGGTATAAACATACCATAAACAGTAATTACATATCACAGTATAAGAATTTTGCACAAATAATTTAAAAAGGTAACAATTTTTAATTATATTGTTGAAGTTTAAAAAACCTCATTGTAATATTTAATCATTGAAGAAGATAATAAGACATCAGAGAGTATATAAATAATAAAAGTTAATGAAGGATATAAAAGTAAGAGATATGCGTACATATAAAACATGCAGTAAACTTAAGTTAAAATAATATTGATTGAAAAGATATGAAGTATAGCCTTCTTGTACTTACCTTCCGTGCAGTTGAATATATCCGCCACATCTACGTATCTATTACTAACTTCACGTAAGCTAGGTACAAGCGAGTGTTTGTAATGCTCAGTCCTAGTGTTAACTAACTAACCATCACGCCGTTTCTCCTCAGGGGTAGGCAGAGAGGACGAACCGCCAAACAACTCGATCTTGGCATACACTTCTTGCTTCATTCGCGTTCATTCAGCGCCTTATACATTCTCTTCTGTTATTCCGACTTCTGACATGGCCGACTCGAGTATTTGGTTCACTTGATCGTGCCATTTCTTCCTCGGGCGTCCCCGGCTTCTTCTTCCATTCACATTCGCGTCATATCCTTACACTCCTCTCTTCGCTCATTCGCTCTACATGCCCAAACCATCTAAGCGTCTCTTTCTTAATCTTGCTCACTACGCTAACATCAGCCGTGCATTCTTTACGAATCTCAACATTTTTCACACGATGGTACATGGTTTTACCACACATTCGTCTACAGCATTCAGTCTACTTTCATCCTTCCTCTGCCAGTTCCATGCCTCACTGCCATACATCAGGGTTGGTATCAGCACTCCATTGTGGACTGCTAGCTTCGCTTCTTTGGACAGCTTTTTGTTTGCGCTATTTGTTGTTACATTTAAACAGGATTTTGGAATGAGTTGCTCTCGTAGGTATATGAAATTGAATTAGGTTAATGATGTTGCAATTTCATCACTGTTCGTAAGTAAAAATACAGTTTCTACACTGAAATTACTGCGTTTATACTAACATTTACGAACATGCTGTGTTTTTATCTGCTATCTTGAAATACATTCTCCAGCCGCACTGTCTTTCACTCCATAGCGGCGTTATTATAACCTTAATTTTTAACGTTTGAATGGAGTTTTTTTTCGTTGCATTGTTCTGAAACTTTTTTTATACATAAAATAAAGATACAGAGATGGATTAAACTCATCAAAACCTTAAACCATTGTACTGCTTTTTTACTTTTATAATTACACGATAAACATTGATCATTGATAAGTAAAAACACAGTAAAAACAGAAAAACGGATATTTTTAATAATTACTATTATTTTTACAAACTGTATTGTAATGATAATGTAGAATAAGTGTATGCAAGTGGTTTGGCAAAAAAATAATCACATAAAGAAAATTGTAAATATGCTAAAAAATTAAGTAAAGCTCGATACTTCATTCCGGAGAATGACTCTCATTGTAATTACTGTGTTTTTACTTACCATGTTGCTGTAGCAAATAAACCAAACTCTCCAGTGTTGTTCTTGCAATATTCTTTTCGATTTAAAGCTTGGAATCTTACCTGATGACTATATAAGATAATATATGAATTATAAATTATTTTGTATTCACCACTATATTAAAATATACATATCAACGTGTTTTAAAAGCGATGCTTTCCTCATCTGGAATATATAGAATACTATATACTCGTATACTAGTACTTATAGGAATACGGTAACTTTTGAAATTCAGTTCGGGGTCTGCAGGGAAAAATCGACCTTGCACCCCTATAATTCCTACATAATAAGGAGTAATACGGTCTGGCCAGCGATTCAGACAAGGTACCTGCGAGCAAAAATCGTCTTTAAGCCCCTTTAATTTCGAACACAATAAGGTCGATTCGCAGTCAAAACGGGACGTGGAACGCGTTGGCATGCCAAAATACACCGTAAGCATATCGACTTTCGAAGAGAGTAAGGCTCATAGTGGGTCAAATTGGGTGCGAACCTCCCTACAAAGCCGTCTGTCGCGGTTGACCTCATAATACAAACCAATTGCAGGACTGCAATAGGCAAAACCTAGTATTCTATATATTCCTGATGAGATGAGGAAAGCATCGCTTACAAAATATGTTGATATGTATATATTAATAAAGTGGTGAATACAAAATAATTTGAATTCATTTATTAATAATGACGCCGGAGAGTGAATACCAATCTTTTGAAGAAATTATATAAGATAATGTTTGATCATTGAATATGTCATTAACAACTCTCAAAATGAAAACATGAATCCGAAAAAACACAGAAAATAAAGAGGTAGAATCTTATAGTCATGATAAAAAGGTAACAGCCAAAAATATATGGGAATTAATTGAAGATGATATTGACTGTTCGTAGAAACCGAAGTATGATTCCGATAAAAATGACGGCACGGATTGGGGCAGCTGTAGCTCAGTGGATTAGAGCACAAGGTTGCAAATATACCATGGGGTCCTAGGTTTGAGTCCCAACTGCCACCGTAACCTTTTTCTTTTCTGTGTTTTTCGGTCTCATGTTTAATTTTGAAAGTGGTTAATATTATCTTCAATGATTAAAAACATATTACAATGAGGTTCATAAGCTTCAAAAAGTTATTCCAAACCTGAATATAAGATAATATGTTCATACAATCATACAATGACGTAGCAGTTGAAGAATAATAAATAAATAATATGTTACAATAAAAAACACATAAATTTGTTGTAGACCACTTTTATTTTATCAAAACTCTACCGGTTTCGGAAGCACCCTTCCTTCATCAGGAGAATATTAAAACTAACTTATGATATAAAATATTGACAAGACATATAAATTTTAGGTGTTGGAGTGGGGGGTAAGCAAATGGGTAGGGGTAATTGTAGGATTTCCGGGAAGAACAGAGCGATTTATTGGGAAAATATTCAGAATGGGACTAAAAGATAAGTTAATTTGGTTATTTAAAATACTAGCATTATTATTAAGGGATTTTCTAATTTCGAGTGCTTCTAAGTTATCCAATTTTTTGCTTTTATTGTTACGGTGAAGAATTGTAACCCCTGTGTCCTTGTGAAAAGTGTGATCTTTGGAAATTAGATGATTGGCAAATTCTGAGAAGTTATTGTTATTTAAGCATCTTAAATGTTCTGTGACTCTAATATTTATATTTCTAGTTGTTTTACCTATGTAGAACGATGGACAATCATTACAACATAGTTGGTAAATACCTGAGTGGCTTAATTTATGTTCTCTATCTTTAGTATTTTTTAGTAATTTACCTAAATTGTTATCAGTATAGAACGCGGGTTTAATGTGAGAAGGAAATTTTTTTGTGCTAAGTGAGGAAAAGTTGGATATATATAAGATTCTGCGCCATTGAACGGGATTTATTATTTTATTATTATTTTCAGGTGTATTAAATAAAAATGTATTTGTTGAAATTAGTTTAAGTTTCTTATTGAGGATTTTATCAATTAAATTTGTAGAATAACCATTATTTAGAGCAATTTGTTTAATTTTTGTAAGTTCAATCGTGAAATTAACAGATGATCCCACTATCATCTATCTACTAATCCCACTATCATCTGTTAATTTCATGATTGAACTTAAAAAAATTAATTTCCTTCTCACATTAAACCCGCGTTCTATACTGATAACAATTTAGGTAAATTACTAAAAAATACTAAAGATAGAGAACATAAATTAAGCCACTCAGGTATTTAACAACTATGTTGTAATGATTGTCCATCGTTCTACATAGGTAAAACAACTAGAAATATAAATATTAGAGTCACAGAACATTTAAGATGCCTAAATAACAATAACTTCTCAGAATTTGCCAATCATCTAATTTCCAAAGATCACACTTTTAACAAGGACACAGGGGTTACAATTCTTCACCGTAACAATAAAAGCAAAAAATTGGATAACTTAGAAGCACTCGAAATTATAAAATCCCTGAATAATAATGCTAGTATTTTAAATAACCAAATTAACTTATTTTTTAGTCCCATTCTGAATATTTCTCCAATAAATCGCTCTGTTCTTCCCGGAAATCCTACAATTACCCCTACCCATTTGCTTACCCCCCACTCCAACACCTAAAATTTATATGTCTTGTCAATATTTTATATCATAAGTTAGTTTTAATATTCTCCTGATGAAGGAAGGGTGCTTCTGAAACCGGTAGAGTTTTGATAAAATAAAAGTGGTCTACAACAAATTTATGTGTTTTTTATTGTACAAAAATTAAACTGTTTAATTTTTGTACCCTGAAGATGCTTATGTTGGTCGGTCGGTCGGTCGTAATAAAATTAAATAAAATTCTCGTGGTTATAAACAAAGTTATTGTTTTATTTTCATTAAATATGTCTAACCACAAAGTGACTGCTTTCTATCAAAATACATAAATAATCGTTTTCACCAAGTGGAAAAGGGGTGGTTTCCGAGGTTATTTTAAAGTGACGGCGGTTTTAGTATATCCCTAGATATTTTTGGGGAAATTTTTTATTATTTAGATTTTTTTATATTTAAAAAACGTTTATAATATAGGTATAGGTAGTTTAAATGTACTATAGTATATAATATAGGTAGATTAAATGTACTGGTTGGAACAGGTTGAATTTTCAATACAGTTGAAAATTTTTGACTAGTTAATTACCTACCTTCATAACGGTCAAATATTTTATTTTTAAATTTCATAATTATGTTTAGAAAAAATATCGAATAATTCAATATGTAGGTAGGTAGGAACTTGATGAAAAGGGGATATTTTAGAGTGGCGGTTGTTTTTAGTAAGTAGGTAGCTACACTACCTACACATACCTAGAAGTTATATCTAGGTAATTTTAAAAGATAATTTTAATACTTTTTACGTAAGTACCTACATGAGAATTACAGGTAGGTATTATAAATAGATACCTACCAATCTAGGACGAAGAATTTCTCTTTTTTAGGGAAATTTTACACGTGATCGGTTGAACATTTAAAAAATCACTGAACTCATATAGGATATATTTAGGATTTTTTTTTAATCTTTTTAATAGAAAATGTTAAGAATATAGATTTTAAGGTTTTAAAAATAAATATTATTATGTAGTAACCTACACCTACGCCGGTGGAACTACCTGATAAATTTATAAATATGCATTTGTTACTAGTCTATTCAATATGTTATTAGGTGGGTACTCTAATTTCATCGGGGCAGTTATTTTTAAAATCATTCAATTTTGACTCGCGTTCTCCTACATTTCGCTCTGCAATAGGGTATAGTATGGCGTGAACCGCATTTGTGTAACCAACTGTAATTTAAAATATTTCTAATTTAATAGTTTTTTTATACGTTTCGAACTTCACTGAGGAAGACATTTGAGTGGACCTCTAGCAATCGAGAATCATTTATGCGGACTACCCACATGAAACCAAAACCATCAAAATCTCAGGGCCGGAACTAACGTCTTAACTTCTATGAGATACAAATATATTTTTTTTATTTGTCGTTTTTTTATTTAAGTATAAAAATATTACTAAAAGTTCTTAAAAATCAAAATTCGACATTTAAGCTTTTTTATAGATTCTCATGAGAAGTAAAGGGGATGTTGCTGATTTTGATTTAAGTAGGAAATTAAACTATATAATACATGTTTATAAAAAATATAACTATTTTAAGTACGCGTGAAGATTTAAAACATAATTTCCTACGTGCATAGGTACCTACGGGCAAATAGTTTTAAAGAGATTCTTGAATTATGATAATTGAACTAGATATGTATAATACAGGTATAGTCTGACATTTAAAAGTAGACACAAATCGTTTAAAAAGTTTTAAATAACATAACATATTGTGGTAGGTATGTACTTTCCGAAAGGAGAAGATTATACAATTTTTTTGTTTTTATTTTTTATTTATTTAATTTTTAATCCTGCAGGAATGGGTCAGTGGTAAAACATCCAATTTACCATATTACATGAAATATATATAAATATAAATAAAGAAATGAATATAATAAGAAGGGTAAAATAATAATAATAAAAAAAAATATGAAAATGAGAAAAAAATATTTACAATATCATAATTACATAAAAACAAAGAATCTGAAAAATATACCAGTTAATAATATAATGGAATAAATTAAATTAATTTAATTTAATGGATCGTTTTTCAGGGTGGTAGCCGCACCAGCATCATCTGCAACCATCTTCCATTGAGTGGAGACCTGAGTCACTCGGATATGGCCACCTTGGTTGACTTCCGTATCCTTCCCCAGAAGTTGGCTAGTCGGTGACAGTTCTAAGACAATTTTATGTATAAACTTTTTGTTATTTAACGCTTTGCAAGAAAGTTTTTTTTCATCATATTTCTGAAATCTACGTATCGAGATAGCCATGTAATAG
Organism: Halesus radiatus; assembly: GCA_022606495.2. Taxonomy (NCBI): domain Eukaryota; kingdom Metazoa; phylum Arthropoda; class Insecta; order Trichoptera; family Limnephilidae; genus Halesus; species Halesus radiatus. The sequence continues at coordinate 121,951 of JAHDVE020005298.1, read as the reverse complement.
ATAGATAAATAAAAAAAATCGAAATCAAGTCCTCAGATCAAACTTATATCTGAATTAAAAAAAAAAAACGTTTAAAAATAATGTTGTTTGCATTGTTTCGTTAAAACGAACTGTGAATGACGAATATGTGTGAAAATATTTTAATTAGAAGAACATATTTAAAAGACGAACTGAGTAGTTTGGTGTTGCCATAGTAATGACATTTTTTTGGTTCTAAAATAACAAACATCAAAATTCAAATTCAAAGTTATATCCACTTATTTAACGGAGGTAGTTGAATGTAAGGTATGTAGTTAGGTGTTTCAAAATTTCTTCAAATTCAACCCCGTCAAGATCATATCGAGAAACCAACCCTAATCAATACTCCCCAAAAGGTATCACCATTCGGGCTATTAAAATATGTAAGTGTAATTATTGGATACAATCTGAAGCCGTATCACGTACATGCTTAAATGCCGAATTTCCGGATATTTCCCAAATACGATCATGGATAGATTTTGACAGCCTCCATGGCTGAGTGGTTACCAGTGGCGTGTAATCCACAAAGGCTGATAAGGTGTGCTTTCCGTAAGAAAAACAAGCCATAAAGATCAATTAAAAGGAGATGAAAAAATGGTATGAATTTCTGAAGTACAAAATGTATTTTTTCCATGAATTTGATAAGAAACTTCTACGCTCGTTAATGCAGTTGTCCAGAAAACAATCAACAAAGATTTAATTCACAATTCATACCCGAACATGAAAACTACACACAACCTCCCTTTGGTCATATAGTAATGGACGCCTATTAGTGGTTACGATCCTCGGCTACAAATCCGCAGGTCGCGGGTTTAAATGCCGGCGTGCTATTTTGTATGTATGTGTAACTATTTTGCGGCTTCATTATTATTATAATTAATAAGAAGTACTTTGTTTACACCACTTTTTTAAGATATAAATATTTACACGTTTTAGAAGCAAAGAGTTATAGATACTGTCAGTATCACCCTGGTGAAAGGACCACCATTCAGAAGTTGTGTTTGGTGACCAGATCTGAATAGCCAGGTACTTTCCCAACTTCCTTCTTCCCCATCTCCTTCCCCTCCTCAATACCTTTAGCCTCACAACATACCCGAATTGGGGTCTGTGTCTTCGTCTCACTGGCTCCAGGCGATTGGGAGCATTTGGGACTGTTGTGTGGTATCACGTAAAAATAAAAATAAATCTTGCCTCATCGGGATAAGTAGTAGATATACTAAAAAATATTGACAAGTTTAGAATATACATAGGTATATTTAAAATATTCTATAGGTACTTGTCAGTATTTTTTTAGTAAACTGATTATCCTGATGAGGGAAGCTTTGCTTCCGAAATATGTAGATATTTATATATTAAAAATTGTGGTTTAAACAAAATACTTCTTATTAAAAGGAACGGCTGCGCTGCCTGTTTCATGCAAAACTTAATTTTGGATTTGAGGGCAAAATACTCACCTAAACCTAATGATAATTTTTTCAATCAAAAAGTATAGTAAATATCTAGTACGGATGAGAAGTAATTTATTTATTTTTGTTTTACATTATGAAATATAGGCCATTAAAAGAATTGATTTTTCGTGATTTTAGAGGGATCTTTCACAATTATTTGGGGGCTAATGATGATTTAAAAAAAATTTACCACATCTACTTTGAAAACATAATGAATTATAAAATAAAAAATATATAAAAAAAATAATAAGCATTATGGTGGACTTTAAATTAAATTAAAAACGACCAATTTACGTTGGAACACAAATTTGAGGTAGATAATTTAAAATATTGACCCGAACAAAGATTTTTTAAAAATGTTTTGTGTTTATATTAAAAAAATATAGTGAAGCCGCAAATAATATTCAAGTTGCCTCCAAAATTATGAAAATTGATTTTTTTTCATGGAATATACATGCGAACTAGATATTTACTAAACCTTTAATTAAAAAAACATATAATTCAGTTTGGATGGGTATTTTGGCCTCAAATCCAAAATTAAGTCATGTATGAAACAGGCAGCGCAGCTGTCCTCTTAAGTTCATTAAATTTCATTTAATTAATTTGTGTTAAATAACAATTTATTCATTTTAAATAATATATATAATAGTTAGATATAAGAGAATGGGCATAAAGGCATGCACCTATATATATGTAGGAATTTAATGTCACAACCTTCGCGTTGCAATGATCTGCGCATTTTACTTTATTTGTTTTACATTTCATTACTTACTGCAGTCAAAAAAATTTCCCAACATTTTTAATATAAAGTAAAAGATAATATATATAAATATTTTTTTACATATATGATTGCTTAAATTATGATTGTAAGAAATGGAAACCCACATAGGGGCTGCCTCTGTGTTGGAAATATGACAAATTTAATAATAATAATTGGATGATTTGTACAGCGTCGTTTTTGTGAAAAATCACCCCAAGGGCGCTGTACAAATATTATTTCCTATTCTTCATCTAATTATGTACAAACAGATACAGAACGAACATACTTACCTGGCAAGTCACTTCAGATGAACACAGTTTTATTAGAAAACTTAAGTGTAAAGATGATATTTTTACAGTTGCTATTTTATCCTTCTTTTCTATTGATGTTACATTTATTAGAAGATTGGTGGCACAAGAAGAGTTGGTATTTATTTTAAATATTTAAAATTTTTAGGACTGGAAAATATTTATAAAATGGCCTTAAAAATCGTACGAAGTTTTTAATAGATATTAACATTTTTTTATATATTTTTTAAACTTTTAATTATTAACAGTGTTGCGGGCTATGGACGCATTTGCGTACCGATGCGTGAAGTTTTTAAACTTTTCTTAAGTGACTTTAGGTAGACACTAACCGCCTAGTCTAGCTAAGCAATTTACGTATATATTTCTTCAATTTATGAATATGATTGTCTGAAAATATGAGTTTTAAGTTTAGTTCTGAATTCTGTCGAGCCTTTGATAATTCTTAAGTCATGCGGGAATTCATTCCAGACTTTACGTCCTGATACTCCAAAAGCACGATCACCGAACTTAGTATTAGGTGTGTTCTTTGGTTCCTCCAACCTCTCGATAGCTGATGACGTTGCTGACCTAAGGGTGGAGTGCCGTGAATTGGTATTTTCAGGAATACACAGTTCTGATAAGTAAGCCGGTGCCATTCCATTAATTTACTTAAATACCATCCAGCAGAGCTTAAACTGGTTTCTTTCAGGACATTTGCGTCAGTGGAGATTTTTGAGATGCTCTGAAATGTGAGAATATTTAGATACACCAGTGATAAGTCTTGCTGCAGCGATAAAAAGTGATCGCAATTTGTTAATTTGGTATTTGGGGAAACTTGCAAATATTCCGTTGCCGTAACCTAGACGTGTCACAACGTACGAATTGACAAGCAGTTTACTCGCCTCTGTTGGCAGGTTTCTATGTACTGCTTTGATTTGCCTCAATTGAAGGAACCCTGTTCTTACAGTTCTGTTTACTTGACTTTTGAGGGAAAAGTCTGCATCCAGATTGATACAGAGTAGTTTAATACACGTCTTTGGAGTAATTTCACTTCTTGAAATATTTATTGGAGAGTTATCAATGATATGTTGACGTCTGCTTGTGGCGGTCCAGAGAAACTCAGTCTTTGAGGGTAATATGATTACTAGTATATGTTCTGATGTTTATTATAGAGTTTCATTGATGGGTTAATCAGGAGTCACAAGTGATACATGATATTATTTTTAAATTATGTAATGAAATAGGCACCTCCTCAGAAAATTCCTTGGGAAAATTGATCGTATTATGTAATTCTGTTTTTATATCAAAATACCTTTATTTGCCTTTATATAAAAAATAATCCGAATAACATCATCAAATTGTATTTAATGTTTTTGTTACATTTAACTTTGTTTGAAAGTTTAAACCAGAATATTGGCTGTGTCTTTGTTGATCCACAAAAAGCATATGACCGAGTTGTCAGGAAAAAAGTTAGGAAGGTGTTTTCCAAGTTTGGAGTGAATACGAATCTCACATAGGCAATCGCGTATCTGTACAAGGGAAGTATTGAATGTGTTAAGGTAAACCGTGGTTTTACGGGGTGGTTTGACATCACAAAAGGTATTAAGCAAGGCTGAGAATTGTCACCATGATTCAATCTATACATGGATAAATAATTGTAAGCAAGAATTGAAAGAGGTTGGTTTGGGCGCGAAAATGAGTGCGCCCTTGAGGTGATTTTTCACAAAAACGGGGCTATACAAATCATCCAACTATTATAATTATTGAAAGCATGTCGCCTGTTGTATCCTATTGATGTGGTGCTGATTGCTAAGAGTACGGAAGATCTACAGACTCTCGTATCTAATATGAACGAAGCATGTATGAAGAATGAGTTCATGATCAATGTAAGTAAGTCTGAAGTCATGGTGTTTGAAAGAGAGAGTACGAAAACAGTGTGGAATATAGTTGTGAATGATGAATACTTGGAGTAGGTCGATTAGTTTGTGTATTTGCCATTTGGGAAGTATGTTTACGCGAGATGGAAAGGCTGATAGGGATAGTAAAAGAAGAGTGCTGATGGCAACTCTGATGTATGGCAGTAGGGTATGGAACTGGCAGAGGAAGGATGGAAGTTGATTGAACGCTGTAGAAATGAGATGCCTGAGGCGAAGGTGTGGTGAGTAAGATTAAGAAAGGGATGCTTAGATGGTTTGGGCATGTAGAGAAGAAGAACGAAGTGTAAGGAGAATGTATGACCCGAGTGTGAATGGAAGAAGAAGCCGAGGACGCCCGAGGAAGACATAGCACGATCAAGTCGGGCTAAGTCAAGAATCAGGAATAACAAAGGAGTGTGTATAAGCGTAAATGAAGGAAGGAGTGTATGCCAAGACTGAGTTGCTTGGTGGTTCATCCTCTCTGCCCACTCTTATGGAGAAACAGCGTAATAGTTACTCATTAATTGTTTTTGTGTTTAATTCGTAGAACTCCATTCAATTTGTTTTTTTTTTTTAATTAAATGGTTTGCCGTTTTTAAGCCTCGAACGCCGAAACAGCTGTCACAGTAATAAAAAACAAAAATATGTGCAGAACTTAATAAGAACATTATTAAATTTTGTTATTTACTTATTTATCAAAAACTCGAAAGTGACAATACCTCCAGCTCTTGACATTTGATGGCAACAGCTAACTAGCGCCATCTAGCGGGCCGAGCTGTACGAATTGATTTTTTTCATATGTATTAATAGATTTTCTGTGAAATATATTCTTGATAAATTATAGGAATCGAAAATTCGAGAAATAAATTTAAAAAAAATAGCCGAAAACCTAATTCAAAACATCCAAATTATTTGTCTTTGTTTTTATTTTAAAAAAATATTAATTAGGTCAGGTTTTCGGGTAAGCTTTTTTCCTACTTGAAATGAATTTATATCACTTTTAATAAGTGTGCCAATTTATACGTGTGTTGAATTGCCATGGAACCCATTTTTTTGTAAAACACGAAGGTTCCTGCGCACCCATGAAGCCTACCTATCCGATTACGCCGATACTTTACTGCTTTCTTAAGCCTAAGTAGATATCTACCTATTTATATCAACACTTTTCTCAGCACGATTGAAATTTCATCCCCAACTGATCAAATTTTCCAAACATCGAACTGGCATTCGAGAAAGGAACCTACCAAAACAAATGCATCTTAACTTTATACAATAGAAGTAATGCTTCCCTTTTTGTTCTATCAACTATTTAATCGGATCCACTTACGACTTACAGTGTTTTACTAAAGGCTCTGTATTCACAGCTTTGGTCGTTGAAAAGTACAAACACCCTTCTGGTACGCTTAGAAAGGCACGATCAAAACAAAGCATTCCTTAATTCACCCGTAAAAATAATGCTTCCCTTGTGGTTCTACTGATCACTTTACCAGATCTGATAATAATGTTTTCAAAGGCTCTGTCTTCACAGCTCTTAGCGTTGAAAAGAGATGCGATCTCGTGTGAGAGGGGGTTGGTTGCTTGCGCGTTTGATCAGTGTGTGGGAAAGAGATGAAGCGTGTTTACTTTACGTGTGAAAAAATGAGACAGCGAATGTGTACTTTTTCGGGAACGCCCATCAATTTAGTTCTTGTCGAATTTTATGGTCATTCATTAAAGTATTACAGTGCAGACTCTGTTAAATTGGATTGCTTTAATTGGTTTGCAGCTTAATTGGATGCGAAAAATGCTGGCGGATCATTACTTCATTTCGATAAAAATTGTAATGAAAATTATTTTTGTTTTAAATCTCTTCAAATACTGATATTATGATTTTTCCAAAAATCATTATTCTTCCATCGTTCCAGTAAATGTGATTGTAAAATATTAATCAGAGGAATTGATTTACTTACTTGCCTTTTTATAGATATTTTTAACTTTTTTTCATTAATTCAAATTTACAGGGGGCTTACTGTACACTCATCATTCCTCTGCAAAGCACTTACAAGGAAATTACAACCCCCTCATGAAAAGGACATATTGTTTTTTAGTCTTAACCAGAAAAATCATCAAACGAAACGGTTCTTATTTTAAAGAAACGAAAACTATAAGAAAAACTTTTTTCTTTGAAATATTCGGGGAGACGGCGTGAAACCTCCCTCATGGTTTTTGACACCTTATAAAAAGGTTTGCATTTATTGGGAGAATTTTTTATTAAGAACTTTATGGAATTCAGTTCTTTTTTACTGAGTGGATTCATATTTGAATACAGATTTTAATCTCGTTCAAATATTGCGATGGTCAGTAAGTAGACACTTAAGGAAACTTGCCTGGAGTAAAAATAAATGATTAAATTAATATTTCATCGGTTTAAAATATTTACAAGGTCTGTTTTTTAAACGGAGCAGCCTTAACCCTTTCAGATTTGAATTAAAACTGTCAGTGGTACAGTTAAATGTGTAAAAAACCGCTAATATGTATTAAATACTTCGTCAGCCATTTAAGGTCATTTTATAAATATTCTCTAATCCTAAAATTTTTAAATATTCCAAATAAATACCAACTCTTCTTGTGCCATCAATCCTCTAATAAATGTATCATCAGGAGGATAAAATAGCAACTGTAAAAATCATATCATCCATTTTCTCGTTTTTCTATATCTGTTTGTACATAATTGGATAGAGAATTGGAAATAATATTTGTACAGCGCCCTTGAGGTGATTTTTCACAAAAATGGCGCTATACAAATCATCCAATTATTATTATTTTAGATGATTGATATTTTTATTATTGTGTACTTATTACTATTTACTTATTAGTATTCACTTATTTTCATTTATTTCCTATTATTTACCTTTTATTATTTACTTATTGCTATTTCTTGTTAACAAAAATATGGTCACCCTATGATGTGGCTAATTGGAGCCACCACACATACTTTGTTATACTTATTTGGGATAAAATGGAATTGTTATCGTTGTCATCTATAAAAGTACTGCCGATTTACTGAAGATTTCATAGTTGTTTTTACTTTAAATAACTTTGGCATTAAGTTTTTTTGTTTCTCATATGTTGTTTCATTAAATTTTAAAGCCGCTCATCTCAACACGGGACTATCCTATTGAGATGAGTTGCGAATGTTTTTTGATTTTGTTTTTTAATTTATGAACTAATAAATAAATAAGATAATCTTCAATAAATGTAAAATTAACTTGTGGTGTCATTGTTATTAAAATTAATAAGAAATACTTTGTGTAAACCAATATTTAATATTTAAACATCAACATGTTTCGGAAGAGAAGCTTCCCTCATCAGGATTCACAGTATATGTGGGACCAGCTCTCTATCCAATTGAGGTAATGCCACCTCATTGTTTCAATTTAAGAACTGTTAATATCTTCAATTAATTTCCATGTATTTTTTGGCTTACATCTTTCTGGGTTCGAGCTCCAGGTGCAACAGATACTTTTTTTTTATTTTCAGTATATTTTTGGTTTCATATTTCATTTCAGATTTGTTAATATTATCTTCAAGGATTAAAAAAATATTACAATGACGTATGTAAGCTTCAATAAGTTATTCAAATATCAATAGATTTTTTTTATTATTTATTATCGTGACAGCTGTTTCGGCGTTCAAACCCATTATGGAGCTGTGTGCAGTGATATGTTCTATAGTTATATAGGTAGGTAGAAGCCAAGAAAAGCTTGAAAGCCAAGAAAGCCAAGAGAAACTCGTGGAATTGAACTGGTCTTGTCCGCTCTCTTTTACACAGAAGTCTGTGGTGGGTACCTACTTTAATTTTTTTGTCACTTACCTTAATTACCTAATTAATTAATGACCAGAGTACCTACCAACACACCTGATAATTAGTTATATATGTAAGTAGGTAAATACGTAATACGTATAATAATTACACCGTAATTATGTACCAAACTATAGAAAAATATCCCCTTTCAGGGGTGTATCCATAATTCACACAACGTAGGGGTACGAATTAGGTATATGTAAGGTAGGTTCTTACCTTAGAGTAAGGTGTTAGTCTAAGATTCTTACTCATTTCCTAAAGAAACCCATACATCATGGTCTATGCTTAGATCGCCCTTTACAGTTTAATTTCAGTTTACGAGGAATGATTTATATCTTAATTTGCATATTTTTTTAGATGCATAGATTATATGATTGAAATTTAAGTACAGGTCATTATTATCATCATATATGTGGTTGACCTTTAGGTACAGGTCATTATTATAATCATATATGTGGTTGAACTTCATGTACGGGTCATTATTATCATCACATATGTGGTTGAACTTTAAGTTCAGGGTACATGTCATTATTATCATCAGATATATGTTCGACCTTAAAGTACAGGTCATTATAATAATGATATATGTGGTTGAAATTTATATACAGGTCATAATTATCATCATCATCAAGTATAAGGCCTCTGGAAATTTAGTTTCTAAGAAAACCCTTTACCCCAAAAATTTCCTACTAGTCTCTCTCTCTTCTCTCTTCATCTGCTTACATCCAGTCATAAACTACCCAGTAGACGTAGACTTTTGTTCTGCAGGCTTTGCAAGAAACTACTTTGTTGATATTTTTCAGTATTACAGTATTAAGTATTTAACGAACTCAACAAAAAAAACGTTTTGTCGATAAATCATGAAAAAAAAGTTCATTTTTTCGTATGTTTGCGTACTTTCATAACTTTCCGGGTGGTGCGGTAGTGAGAGAGAAAGGTACGGGGTTTTGCTCTCCATGCCACGATGCGCGGTCGTCAGTACTATACACAATATTTTACTTATGTACATATGTACCTATGTACTTCTAATAAGATGATTTACATAAATTGTTTCGATAGCTCTGAAATAATCACAAATTCTGGACTGGCGGTGAAGTTGATCTGGAGAACCAGATGAGAAAAAAAGACGTGAATAAAGGACTGAAAAGAAACACACGAGAGGATGCAACGGAAATTGAATAGGCCTACATCATTCGTGGATATCCTCTTACCACTTATTTTCACCTCACTTATTGAATAATTCAATAATCCAGAATTGGCCAGCTGCTCTGATGTCACGGCGGTTAACTCTCTTGTCGCGACGAGCCTTAAGATCGAACTACCCAGGCACTATCTCTTTCCGGTAACATTAGGGATCGGTTTGAGCGGGGAGGGAGGTAGGTAGAAAATAATTATGCATTTAAGATGCCAAAACATAAGTAATAAATGTAATTGAATAATTTTTTTATCTAAATTAAAAAATACAAAATACCATATGCTTAACCTGTGTACTGAGTACACATCGCCGGATCTTGAGGAATTTTCTAGCACCGTAAAGGAAGGGTTTTAATTGAATAATTAAAAGCTTTCGATTTTTGTATTTCTAATGGTGCTGGGTAGGGAATTGAATTGCTTTAGAGGAACTGCTTCGGGGCCTGTTTCATACAAAACATAAAACTTTATTAATACTCACCTAAACCTAATTATCTTTTTTTCATCAAATATTATAGTAAATATCTAGTACCGATTGGTAGTAATTTATTTATTTTTGTTTTACATTACGAAATATAAGGAATTGATTTGTCGCCATTTTAGAGGCAACTTTAACAATTATTTGGGGGCTAACTGTGACTACTGTGTTTACCACACTACTTAGAAAATATAATGATATATAAAATTAACATTTTTTTAAATATTCAAATAAGCATAATGGTGGATTTTAAATTAAATTAAAAATGGCCATTTTATGTTGGAACACAAATTTGTCGTACATAATTTAAAATATTGAAATGTTTTTTTTTAATATTTTGTTTTTTATATTTTTATTTACTTAATCGTATTTACAAAGCAAATAAGATGTATTTTTTAAATACGATAAGCCCGGAAATAATTTACTTTCAAATAAGTTGCCTGTAAATTTAAGAAAATTGATTTTTTTTTGGCATACACTTCATAATTTAAAACAAAAATGAATAAAATACTTCTCATACTTATTAGATATTTACTCAACCTTTAATTTAAAAAAATGTATCATTTAGTTTGGATGGGTATTTTGCCTCAAATCCAAAATTAAATTATGTACGGCCTCCATGGTCGAGGGGTATAATAATAATAATAATAACAAAGCATTTATATAGCGCAGTTTTGTGTTGTTTCACTTCAAGTGTATAGCTCTCGACTACGAATCCGAAGGTCGCGGGTTCAAATCCCGGCGTGCGCAAGTAATTTTTATTTAATTAATTTGTGTTGTTTCACAATCAATTCATTTAAAAATAATATATAGTATATTTGCGCACGTTCCAGAGTGAAAGATACTCTCAGTATCGCCCTGGTGAAAGACCACCATTCAGAATTGAAACGTTGCTTGAAATAGCTTTTAGCCGTGTTGGTGACCAGATCTGAATATCCAGGTATTCCCCACCTTCCTCTGCCCCTTCTCCTTCCCCTCCCCAATACCTTCAGCCTCACAACATTTCCCAATTGGGAATGCCATAGTCTCACTGGCTCAAGACGGTTGGGAGCAGTTGGGACTCTTGTGAGGTATTCATATAAAAATAATAAAAAAATGTCAGGAACTGTTTCATGTTGAGAAAGTCTTCATTTGGACATGAAGGATTAATGAATGAACAAAGCAGTGCCATGGAAAAATATTATAATGTGTAAGGGAATGGAATAAGAAGTCAGGGGTGTCTTGAGAAGTCGATTCATATCATGTTTCTGAACAACAGAACGTATATATGAAACGACTTATCAATGTGAATAATGAACAAAGTAGTATGTACCGCGACACTTGTGTGGCCCTCACTCCTCTTTGCCTACCCCTAGGGAGAAAAGGCGTGATGGTCAGACCTACAATATTTGTAGAGGAAAAACTCACAATAGAACCTTTTTAACTATTCGCATTCATTGTCTTATAAAATTTATCAAGCGTTACAAAAATGACTTCACGACTGTGGAAGCGCAATTATCCACGGACAAGTATCCTGCACCAAAAAATAATTGAACACCTGAAACAAATTTGATTACAGCACTTAATTAAATAAAACAAAATTACGCAGGTACCGAATTTAATAATAATAACACCGTCATTTCCTATTCACGATTTTTAACACATTAACGCCCAGCGTATCATTTCCTAGCAATCACAGTCAGGGAAGAGTCAACACTTTCGGCCCCGACCCAGCGCTATAAAAGCCGATGGAGCGAGTAATCGGCCGTCTAATGTGTTTTATCTTTTATCCTACGTTGAATCCGATGTGGCTAATCATAGGGTGCAGTGGAGGGAGGGGGGAGGGCAGGGACGGAGCATGAAGTGGAAGGAGGAAGAAGTCGTGAACGTTGGCACTCCGAATTATCCACTCATCGAGTTGAATGATCGGCCGCAATTGGCTCTTTACGCCACTTTAAGATGTTTCAAAAATTTATTGTTAGAAAGCTTTTTTTGTGAAGCTTCATTACTCGTAATAATGTGGCGTTTTCCGAAGAAAACTGGTTTTCAATAAATATCTATCCATTTCAAAATAAAAACCTTTTTTCTAAAGTTTCACCGTTTTGTACTAACGATAACGTTTTTATGTGAAAAATCGCTAAACAAAACATAATACGCGCTCACAGAGGGCGATAGTAAGTATTTTAGAAAAAAAAACTCATTTAGCACGTAATACTTTTGAATACAGAAATAAATTGTTTGTTGGCGGCTATACACAGAATATGAAATGGAATAAATTTTTATTGTAGATTTAAAGCTTAAGTCCTTCATGAAACAAATAAAAATACATTTAAAAAAAATATATATATATATATATATATATATATGTATATTTAATATTTTTATAATTTTCCTGAAGGGCTTGAGATGTAAACTTACAATAACAATATATACCATTTCATATTTATTATGTAGGCAAACCCGCCAACAAACAATTCATCTCTATATTTAAAAGCATTACGTTCTAAAAATGTTTTTATCTAAAATATTTGAATTAGCGTCATCTGTGAGCTTGTTTCACGTTTCCTTTAACCTTAAGTACGTGAATTCACAAAATCTGATTTTTGAATTGAGCAGGTACTGCTCTTAACCATAATCTTCGTCTCATCCATTATCTTTTCATTTTATGAGTTCAACAATCTTACTGTGTCCAGTTTGTAAAGGTCCTATGTGGTATCACATTAAAAAAAAATTAACTAACCGACACACCATTTCTTCGCAGGGGTAGTTAGAAAATACGGACCGCAAAACAACTCGGTCTTGGCACACACTCCTTGCTAAATTAATATTCATACATTGTCTCATACGTAGGTCTTATTCTATTATTCTGACTCTTGACATGGCCCGACTCAATTATTTGGTTCTCTTGATCGTGTCATGTCTTCCTCGGGCGTCCCCTTTTTCTTCTACCATTCTCATTCACGTCATATGTATTTTCCTTAGACCCCTTTCTTCGTCAATTCTCTCTACATTGCCAAACCATCTAAGCGTTCCTTTCTTAATCTTCCTCATTACGCTCACATCTGCGTTGCAGTTTTTGGGAATCTCAACATTTTTCACAGTCATACATGGCTTTACCTCACATACGCCGCATGGATCTCATTTCTATAGCATTCAGACCACTTTCATCCTTCCTCCAGTTTTATGCCAGTTTCATGCCTGACTGCTATACACCAGGGTTGGTATCAATAATCCATTATGGGCTGCTAGCTCCGCTTCTTTGTATAATTTTTTGTTACTACCAAAAAAGCTAGTTTTATCTTAGAAATACTTGAACAAATAAAGCTCAAAGCACAGCTTTTTCCTCAGTACAAATTATTGTGAGAAACACCACGTGATGTATTTCAAATCATATGGAAAAGTAATCATAAAAGCTGGCAGCTTTTTTCACTGCTCCATTCGGCTTGTACTCAGTACTTACCCGGTTAGAAAACAAACACTAGCGGTGCAAGGAAAACACGTCGCTATAACCAAACCCACTATGGACCAAATTTCGAGGCTTCCGCAAATACAGCACGAGAATAATAAGATAATGGGAAAGAGGGGGAGAGGAGACGGGTGATGCGAGAACAGAGGGTGATAGAACGGGAAGGAGTGGGTACTTTACAAAATTGGCGAATGGGTTTTCAGGCAGCTCTTGCGCGGAAATTGATAATGGGGTGTTAGCCATTTTGAAGACTTTTCAAGATTTTTTGAATAAAAAGGTTTTAGTATTTATTAAATTAAATTGTAATTTTTATTTTATTTTTTATTAAAAATATTACTCCGCTAGGTAATTAGCTATTTCGCCTACCAAAGGCATTATCATTTACAGAGTAATAACCGTTAATTAGGTACATCAATTTGATCGGAAATTAATGAAGGAATTGGCAATTAAAATAAAAGCAATTTGTTAAAAGATTTTTAGTATCAGTACCCACTTATATGGAAATAGTACAATTAGATCGTCTGTAAGTGACTGTATTTTTGATTTTGCCATCGGAAGGCGAAACACCTGTTACGCCAGATAATAATTACTCAGCAGAAAATTGTGATTCAGCAAACATCTCAATCTAAATTCGGTATATTTTCACTGGCAAAATAATGCTATAAATTCCACACTTTGTAAGCAAAAACTGAAAAAACCTTAAGAGTGTTCAAAACATGCCTTGTAGCTATAAAACGGATTGACAACTTCTCATTTCCTCCAGGGTTCGATTAAGGGGGAAAGGGAGGTCGCAGAGCAACTATTATTATATTTTTAATCATTTAAGACAATAGTAACATCTCTCAAAACGAAACTTAAAACCGAAAAGACACAGAATATAAAAAAGGTATCGATAGCAGATGGGACATGAATCCGGGACCTCATGGTATATCCGGGAACTTGCGATCTAATCCATGGAGCTATAGCTACCCCAATCCGTTCCGTCATTTTAATTAATTTTCATTATTATTTAATAAATTGTCATTTTTATTATTAGTTTTCAATAAGTTATTCTAAAAAAGGTTGGTTTATTAATTAATTCGAAATAATTATCATATTATTACGCAATACGAAAACAAAATGTTGTTAAAGAGAAAAATAATTATAATTTGTTCTTAAAATTTACCTAGGCTAACATTTATCAAAATTAAATCAGAAAAATGCCTCTTTCTGACACTCATACAAATGTTTAAAAAAAATTTAAATATGAAAATAATTTTCAAAAGTGGAGAAAAATAATTGATATTGTTTTTTTTTTTAAATAAACATTAACAAACTTTTTTAAACCGCGTTAAATAAACGTTTTAGTTAGTGTAAATTACATCCTATTTTAATTTATATTTTTTTAATTAATTTCTTCTCGGAATTTTAAAGAAAAATCTTCGTGAAATTTTGTGAAGATATTCACCATATTATAATATTTTGTGAAACATACGTGGGACTGTCAAAAAAAGTTTATAATTCTGATTTGATTTTATTTAACCTAAATGTAAATTTAAATAAGCCCATGTAAATTTAAAAAAAAATGTAATAAATATTTTTCTCTAAAAAACCACTACTTATCGTGTTGCGTAATAATATTATCATTATTTCGAATTAGTATATAATCCCTCTCCGACGTCCCTCTCCCCCTTAAACTACTAGGTTCACGCATAAAATGGCGCGTAATTAACTAATTTTGTGATGAAAAGCGCAGTATCCGAGAATGGCTAACAATCCACTAAGAATCCGCTCCGAACCGGCCACATAGTTGGTGGTTGTTATTTAAATAAACAAGACACGACGGGCCCATTCGCCATCTTTGTTTATTTTTTATTTCCCGCCGTAATTCATCGATAATTACACCCCTGGGGGCAAAATTTGTAAGTAAACTGCAAATTAACAACCAATCGAAGTATGGACAAATGACTGTCATTAGATTTAACGTTCCATTCGTGATGTTTGAATATTAGTGCTTCTCTCTTCTGGCGCGATAGGCGTCTCCCTGTCCGACACCCGTACGCATGCGCAACGGGCAGTATTTTTGATATTTTTTTTACTAATATTATGGGTGCTACAATCAATGTGTAATTCTCTCCGTAATGTGAGATGGTTTTTTCCAAAGAACCAACAAATTGCTGCCGAGCGCGGTGAAAGGGGTATTATGTGCAGGTACCTACTTTGGTAGATTCGTATCTCTGTCGGTAAGTACCTACCCCAGAGTGATGAGACGATTTGAATTTGAATTAAGAATTTCGATCAAACATTACGTTGGTATCAGATATAAAGGAATCGAATTAATTTGAAAAAATCGTAGATGATGTATTTTTTTAATGTGCCTGTAATTTAACTATCGTTAATTTTTATTATTTATTTTAAAACAATACCTTTTTCAGTAATTTAAAAATAATTTTCATAATGTGAATTTTTCAAATTTCGCTCGAAATTTTTTGGAGTATACGTGATAAAACACATACGTAGTTTGGTCAGCTAACAGTAAGAACATTGTCATACAGGTCGGTATGAAATCACGAAATCCCAAAATAAGACATTAACAGGAATAAAAATAATTGAAATAATCTGTATACAGCAGAGGTGGTATGTGCGATAAAGATAAAACCACTTAATATTCTTCAAAATACGTCAATACACTTTTGTAGCGTTTCTTTCAGTCTTGGAAGGCACCCTGGAAGGCAGAAGACGGAACCCCTTAAAGACACTGCGTCGCAGCGATTTTCAAACCATCCAACGTCTCCGAATGGTGTCCCTTTAGGCTTCGCTTGATGCGGGGGAACAAAAAGTCGGGACTGTACGGCGGTTGCGGCAGTGTTGCCACGCCTTGCTTAGCGAGGAACTCCTGGACGACGAGAGCTGAGTGTGAGGGGGCATTGTCGTGATGCAAAATCCAGGTGTTGGCGATCTCCTTTCGAACGCGGCGAATCCTTTCGCGCAACCGTTTCTTTGTCATCTTGCACTTCTCCGCTATTAAGCGGACACTGAGACGACGATCAGACTGTAACACTTCCCTCATTTTTGTGACGTTGTCATCAGTTTTGAAAGATGACGGTCGTCCAACGCACACATCGTCTTCAATTGATTCCCGGCCGTTTGGGAATTGTTTGTGCCACTCGTAAACTCTTGCCTGTCACATGGGTTCATCTCCGAAGGCTTCCCAAATCATGGCCAGGGTCTCGAAACGGTTTTTTTCAGCCGAACGCAGAATTTTATGGCTGCCCGCTGCTCCAGCAAATGTTGCATCTTGATTTCCGACGCAACGACAAAAACACACTTTGCGCGGATCACTGTGCTAGTTCTACCGTTGCTCGGAGAGGATTGAGCAGCGGCGCGTTTGGTAGCTGCGACTTCCCTCTACCATCCCCACTACTCGGCGCATCCCGCTACCCCTTCTAGCGCAGTCAGGATTTTTTTCTCGATACTTTTGCTACAGACCCTGTATATATTCAGAATCAGAGTTTGTTGATCCATATGAATTTATTTTTTTAAAGCCATAATATTTTTGACTCAAGTTCCTTATTATGAATTTATGCACTAACTTATTTGCAATCAATGAAATAATATTACCAGTCTCGCTTAAATAGACACCTATGGATCTTCCGTATTTATTGGTTAAGTACTATTGGCGGTTAGACACCAGAAGTTTTTATCTTTTTAATTTAGATAGATATTTTAAGTTTTTTTAATTAAATTAAAATATTAAAGCATTGGAATGCTGTATAATTTTGGTTGATGTTTTCCGAAATGTACAAGAGAGGTCAGTAAGATGTCCCTTTTTGTGCAAAGAGCAAAGCAAAATTGCACACTCGGAATAAATAAATTATTATCATTACAATCGCCCACATATTGAATGAAAAATCCTTTCTCGCGAACATTTTGCGTTTCGGAAATTAATCTAATTTTTGTGAATTTGGTCCCTGCATTGAGCCGCATAAATATAGTGTTTGTTGCGCATTAAGAGAGGTGATTTGTGCTGCATATTTTCAAGTACGAAAATTTCGAGTTTTTGACTGGAACTTTGGATCCGCATGCATTCGACAACCATACAGAAGCTGATCTTACTGCAAAGAAGGAACGCTGATCAGGTTAGTGAGTATTTTCATTTGTATGTGTGTTTTTTTATAGCAATTGTTAAAAAACAGAATTTATTTGCTTTAATCATAATTTTTCAAAGAGTATAAAACCCATTATTTGTTGGGGCTGTTGACACGCCTCATTAATTTGGGTTGTTGCATACATTTTGATAAAATGATGAGTATTTTTTAAATAGATAATAAAACTTTTAAAAATTAAAGAAGTTATCGTATTTTGTGCATGTTCTTCTGAAAAATGAGTGTTTTGTGTAGTTTTATGAGTGTGGGATATGGAATAGTTGATTCGAGCGTGTGTTTCGTGCTGGACAGTGGAATTGAATGTTCCCTAGAAGGTAGAAATTGTCAACAACGTTGTTATTAACTAACTAACTTACTAACCATCACGCCGTTTCTCCGCAGGGGTAGACAGAGAAGACGGACCGTCAAACAACTCGGTCATGGTATACACCTCTTGCTTCGTTCACATTTATACATCGCCTCATATGTTCTTTTTTATTTTTCCGACTTCTGTAATTGATTAACTTGATCGTGCCATGTCTTCCCCGGTTTCTTCTTCCATTCACATTTGCGTTATATATTCTCCTTGCACTCCTTTCTTCGTTCATTCGCTCTACATGCCCGAACCGCCTCCTTATTAATGATTTTGTAAATGAATTTACCTTACAAAACTTAAGCAAAAATTAGCCATAGTGGCGCCAAAAGTAACCATAAAAAATCACGAGCACCCAGTTACTCTATAGTCTATAATCCATTCCTTACCTAATTCTCGCCAGATTCTAACGACTCTCTCAGAGTGCTGTCGTCATCGACACGGGCGGCTCATTAAAACAATCAGAGGACCACGTGCCGACGTGTATACTTATGCGTTAACACGTGTCAATTCATTGGCGGAGATTCTTGAAAATATTTTTAAGATTCTGGTAAACGTTTTAAAACACAAAATAAATAAATATAATAAAACCGTTTTAAAATTTATTTCAATTTTATTTTGTAGACCGAACCGGCTTCAACCTGTTCATCTTCAGACTGAAGATTAGAAAACTGACTTTTATTATCAATGGTGACCGGATAATTCAACACACGTATGAATCGGCACACTTTTAAAAAGTAATATAAAGTCATTAAAAGTACGAAAGCAAAAACTAACCCAACCTAACCTAAATAATAAATATTTTAATTTAAATTAATTAGGTTAGGTTAGATTATGTTTTCGGGTGAGTTTTTGTTTTTTTCGTAGTTTAAAGACTTTATATTACTTTTAAAAAGTGTGCCGATTCATACGTGTGTTGTGTTGTCATAAAACCATTATCAATCCTGCCTTTCGTCACGTATGATAGGTACGCCTTTTATCTCTCACTTACTATTGCCCGTTATACCCAACGGAGGTGATTAAATTCAAATTATTATTCCCAAATGCAAAAATTTATAATTTAATTCTTTCAAATAATTACCATCACTTAAATTTGTTTTTAGATTTTTATTTTTATTTTTTATTTTTTTTTTATATTTTAAGAAAAAAAAATCAGCTTTCGAACAACTTGAAAACATATTAAAACCTCCTACAACATTAACAGTAAGCGGAAGATGTTGCTTGTGTCGCGATGGAGGACTTAGCCAGCCAAGGAATTGAACCAAAACCCAAACGCGTTGCCAACTCAGCCACGGTCGATATTATTTTCTTATTTTATGTCATGGGTTGTTGGGTAGATAGCGTAAAGAAAAAGTAAGGTATAGTGTAATATACTAAGTGTACTGCAGTATAGGTACTGTGAGGTGTGATGTGACAAAAAATGTGGCAATTCGCCCGTTGTACAGATACGTTTAATTCTTATTATAATTTCCAAATTATTTATTTTATGCATGCAAACTGATAATTGAATTAATTTTTTTTCCTCAAAATTCCAAAATTTATTCATATTATCTATGATTTCATACATTTATTCAATTTGTCTTTATTATTAAAAAAAATAGATTGAGATCTACATGGCTCTCCGACAATCACTATTAGAATCTGGTATTATCGGATGGGTAAGTGCTAATGATAATATTTTTACTTTACTCATTAAAACACAAAAACCAATCATGAAAATTATACTTAAAGTCCCTGTAAGAACTAGTACTGATTATGTCAATAAAACAATTATACTCTTAAACAATACTACTTTACAATCATAAACACAAAAAACTAAAAATAAGAACAATCACACATATTAGAAACACTGGATCTCAGAGGCAAAAACACACACGAGTACAACAAGGAACTACAAACACAACATTTGGACAAAAAAACTTATACTATGGTACTGAACTCTACAACAAAATCCCACTATCCCTTAAATATCACAACAATCACAATAAATGTAAAAATCAAATAAAATACAGGATACGTTACATAGGTAGATCTGAAATAGAAAATATATTAACATCAAATACAGACTAACACACCGAAACCACTCAACTGCACTTAAAGCACTTCAACCAACAATTATTTTTATTTTTGTCATCAATTTAATATAATGTAATTTAATATTTTGTAAATGACATCCTAGCATGGGAAATCCCAGTGAAGACATCATTATTTATTATTTTTTATAAAATAAGAATATAATAAAACATTATTATTATTATTGTATTATAATTTTTTCTATGTATCCACAAAAAATATACAATAAAAATATTCAAAAGATCATTTCGACAATCTAATGTAAAGATAGTTCCCCAGTGCATGTGTTGTTGTTTTTCCATTTAATTGGAATTATCGCTTGAAAAAAAAAGCATGAATTAGTCTGGACAAGCAAATCTACGCCACTGAAAAATCTCGTAAAAATCTTACGCTCTTAAAAAACTCTCCACTTGAAGACATACGAATTTCGCCGTTAAATTTATGGTTTAACTTGGTCTTGAGTCCACATCTGCATCGAGTTAAGGCAATTTTTGTTAAGTTAATGCGAGCATCCAATCACCACTAATCTTTATCTCTCCTGAATATACTTATACTTAATCCTGATTGGTGTAACTAAAAAAATATGCTTTGAGAAAAGCGCTGGAAACTGAATTACGAAATTGGTTTAGTGTCTAGCAGTGGCGGTCGGTGACTTTTTATAGAAGGGATGCTTGACAATCAGTATATACCTACTATCAAATTTAATATACAAATCTATTAACTAGCCAATGAATATGAAGCCATTACTGATAAAAAGAGTCTGTCCATTTAGATATAAAAATCATTTACGTTCTGCAACATTAGAAATCCTAAATTTCTTAAGTGTCGTATAACAAAAAAATGCACGACGGTAGGTACCTGAGCTCTTATTTAATTAAACTTGAGTTCGATTTGATCGTCCTTCTTATTTATTTCTTCAATCATGTTCGAAATGGGAGTCAGTTTTCCAGTATCCAGAATACATTTTTTCCGTGAATGGCAGAGACACAAAACTTTTTCGCATTAATGATTCAATTATTCAACCACACAATTCACTATTATCGTTTAGATTTTTAAAACACGTCGGTGACGTACCCATGTTATTTTCTGTATTATTTTTATTTATTTAATAATGAATTAAATAGGCAATCGAAAGATATCCAAAGCTTATCTCGACTTCAGTTATTCAAGTCAAACTGTCAAAAATACTTCACGCAAATAAATGTTTAATCGTTCTAAAAATAATCCACCCTACTCGAACTATGTAAGCTATTCTGTGCATTATGCCCATAGGCATTAAAGTCCTTTTTGCATTTTGGATGCTCTCCTCAAAACCGTATCCAGTGTTCTAAGATATTGGATGATATTGGAGATCTTAATGCATATGCGAGATAGTGTTTGACTTTCGTACTTTAGGGATACGGAATAGAACAGGTATTTTGACTTGATCTGTGTGTCGTTTCGTTGGGAGTGTGTTAAATCTCCGAGGACGGGATGGTGGCGAATTGCAGTTGGGCTGTTTACGGCTAGAAAATTTTTTTGTTACGATAAGGCAAAATTATATCAAAACCTTTTTGACCCTTATACACAAGGGATGCAGAGCATCCACAGCATTAATGGATGGTCCACGAATGGTGTCAAGGTACTTACGATATAGTTTACTGAAAAACCCCCGACCTACTCGTAGCTATTTCTGTATACTATTACTAGTGGAGTGTAGTCCATAGAGGCTGAAAATCTGTGCCTACCTTAAGAAAATATAGGGTAAAAATAAAGTAAAAGTTTAACATAACTTTAGGTATTACTGCTTACCTTTGAAGAAAGAAGCTCTGAATTTTAAGCTGTAAAGTTATTCAACAAACTCCCACCCAGCATAAAACAACTTAAATCATTTAATATCTGCTTATTAAGGAATTATCAAAAAAAAGAACTGACATAAAAATTACTGAAATTACACTAGCCAAAATTTGAAGCTCAAATATAGAAATTGCTTAAAAAGCCTCTATCCAAAACCTAGTTCGTCTCAGCACAGGATCACCTAGTGAGGACGACTATGAAAATTATAGTAAAATACAAATATTTTAAAAATATTTTTTACCTTACATAACTAACTAACTAACCATCACGCCGTTTCGCCGCAGGGGTAGGCAGAGAGGACGGACCGCCAAACAACTCGATCTTGGCATATACTTCTTGCTTCATTCACTTTCATACAACGTCTCATACATTCTCTTCTGTTATGCCGACTTCTGACATGGCCCGACTCAAGTATTTGATTCACTTGATCGTGCCACGTCTTCCTTGGACGTCCCCGGCTTCTTCTTCCATTCACATTCGCGTCATATATTCTCCTTACACTCCTTTATTCATTCATTCGCTCTACATACCCAAACCATTTCAGCGTCCCTTTATTAATCTTGCTTCAAATTAATTCACTTACATCAATCAGCCTCGCATTCTTTACGAATCTCAAAATTTTTCACACGATCATACATGGTTTTACCACACATTCGTCTCAGAGATCTTATTTTTACAGCATTCAGTCTACTTTCACCCTTTCTCTGCCAGTTCCATGTCTCACTGCCATACATTAGAGTTGGTATCAGCACTCCATTGTGGACTGCTAGCTTCGCTTCTTTGGACAACTTTTTGTTTGCGCCAACCGCGTTCAGTCCTCCGTTATTTAACCTTACATGATATATTCTTAAAATGTTTAAATTATGTAGGAATTATTAAAAAGTATTAATATTGAAACAACAAAACGAATTTTGTTCATAAGAATGTAATTTTCATAACTTTAAAAAATCGTATCTTAATTTAAAAAATTAACGGGTTCTTTACACTTATAATATAGTCAAGCAATGCGTCTAAGAATGAACGTTTAAACACTTTAGAACATTCCCTAATTGGTTCCATACTCCCACTGGCTTCGAGTCCTATGATTATTGCATTGTATTCCTCTAAAAACCACTCCATAATTTAGAAATTACGTGATATTTACACGAATAGTCTAGCAATGCATTCAAGCGCATTTACAGGCAGAAATCATAAAGAAGATCCATTCAAACGATGCGTGAATAATAATTTCCTGATTTATGCCCAGAGTCCGCTGGGAAGTACCTCTGTTAATTGAACGCCATCGTTACCCGCATACTTCTGCGGCTATAAAATAAACACTCACTTAAATGCGGGCCTTAGCTAATACCCGTAAACTTTGCCTTTCAAATCTCACAATGCTTTCCCGAGAGCATAAATACGTCAACACTTTGTATCGGGATGCTGGGATGGTCGGTGAGTGATACGTCTTTTTGAAACAACTCAAAAGTGGTGAACCATCACTAATGACACTCAATAAAAAAATTACGACAATCGTCGTGTTTGGTGACCAAATCTGAATAGCCAGGTACTTACTTCCCAAAGTTCCTCTTCCCCATTTGTTTTTCTTCCCCAATCCCTTCAGTCTCACAACTTACCTCAATTGGGGATGCATTCAACAGTGGGCTGTCAATAAGTTAACAAGGTAAACTCGCCTAATCTCAGGGCTATCCGCGGGGTTCAGGAAAATGGGCGATTTTTTGTTATATACCTACCCCAATTGAAGTATATTGCGAGGCTGAAGGTTGGGGAAAGTGATAACCATACAAATATTGAAAAATGCGTCGCAGGCGAACATTTAGCATTTTATGTAATCGTCCACAGGAAAACTAATAAGTAAATACCTACATTTTTTATAATTTGCAACACTCCCCAAATGGAGTATGTTATGAGGCTGAGGAATTGGCATATGCATTTTTCACCAATGGAGAAATGTAGAAAATGGAGAAAGAATACGGTGAAACGTATTGTCGATTTTCATCATATGTATTAAATCCAAATGTTGGTATGTTGTGAGGTTAAAGTAACTTGCAAATGAACTGTATCACCCATGAAGACACGGAATAATGCGCCGCAGGCGAGAACTTTGAAATTAATGCATATCTTGTCCAATGTTAAACTGGCAATTACACTGCGAAATTTTTATAAAGCGAAATTTTTCGTTCCAAGCTAAATTCGGAGAGACGTTGGTCAGTAAAATTATAGAATCGGGATTCAAGTCTCAGTTACGACAGTTAACTTTTAATTTTCTGTGTCTTTATCTGTTTCATATTAATAGTCGCTGATATTATCTTCTTCAGTGATAAAACAATACTAAAGATTTATCTTTTTAATCATTGAAGATAATATTAACAGCTCAAAAATCGAAACACGAAACCGAAAAGACACGGAAATGAAAAAGATAACGGTGGCAGCTGGAATTCGAAATTAGGACCGGATGGTCTATCCGGGACCTGCGCTCTGAGCTATAGATACCGCATCCTGGCATTTTTTATCGGTATCATACTTCTATTTCTAAGATCTGTCAATACCATCGGTTCGATTTGGGAGTTGTTAATGTTATCTTCAATGATTAAAAATATATCACAATGAGGTTTATAAGTTTCAATAAGTTATTAAAAATTAAAAACAATACTTTTTTCATTTAAATCTGTAACATCTGTAAAACATCGCGCTAAAAGGAATTTTAACCAAGTTAATTCGCTCGCGTTAAAACATTTAATGCTATTATTACCGCTGTTTCTTCTAAAAGCTTTAAGTGGTTCTAATCTGGGGAACTTTTAGCAGAGGTGATGAATGGTGTTAGCTTTACACCAATAAACTAATGGGGAGCTTGTATTATTACAGGGAATTAAAACCTAGAAGCTTTCAAATTACTCATATCTTTTTCGGGAGATAAAAACACAGCTTTATGATTCATATCATCTACCGCTTAACTCGTGCTCGTAAACTTAATAGTAAACTGCTTCAAGCTCGATGGTAGAAATAGAGGATAATTTTTTTAATTTTTTTTTTTTTATATGAATACCGCACAAGAGTCCCAACTGCTCCCAACCGTCTGAAGCCAGTGAGACTATAGCATTCTCAATTAGGGAATGTTGTGAGGCTGAAGGTATTGGGGAGGGGAAGGAGAAGGGGAAGAGGGAGGTGGGGGAAATACCTGGCTATTCAGATCTGGTCACCAAACACGGCTAAAAAGCCATTTCAAGCAACGTTTCAATTCTGAATGGTGGACTTTCACCAGGGCGATACTGAGAGTATCTTCCACTCTGGAACGTGCGCAAATATACTATATATTATTACTAATTAATTGTGAAACAGCACAAATTAATTAAATAAAATTTACTTGCGCACGCCGGGATTTGAACCCGCGACCTCCGGATTCGTAGTCGAGAGCCTTACCCCTCGACCATGGAGGCCGTCGAATAAAAGAGTAACAACTCGGTAGATGTTTTTACAAAATTTGTTGATAGCTTTCAGCTTCTGGAAATGAATATGTAATTTTTTATAGACATTATTGTTTAAAACATTTTTCTTCTCGGAAAACGATTAATGATATTGTTACACTTTTTTTAAATTACGGTTTAACTTCAGACTGCCCCCAAATGTTATGCGCTGTAAATATCCGTGTCCCTGTTAGATCTATTATATACTAGACTCAACCATATTTTCCACTGTGACAACCACATGTAACTCATACAGATATTTTGGATATGTTCAGAACCTCTTCGTCCTGCATCAATGAAAAAAAAAACACTTTGCGTAATCCAAATTTAATAATGTTTTTATTAAGTTCTGCAACTATTTTAGTTTGTATTATTATGACAGCTGTTTTGGCGTTCAAGGTGGTAAGATAGCTAGAGTTTTCGTTACGGATTTGTCTCTTAACGTAAACGCAAACATAACTTGTTAGCTTGATTCGGACTACCAAACTGTCAAAATGTGTTTCTTATGACCGTTTTAACTTGCGTTAGCCATGGCAAAAGATACAGACTTGCAGAATGAACTGTATAAAACTGCTTTTAAAAACAAAGAGTCGAATTTATTCAATATTCGTAAACGATTTATTTTACAAACCTTGAAATGTGTCTTTAAAATTCAATAAAAATTCGAAAATAACTAAGATCGCAATAGCGTGTTTTATTCTACTCAATCGTACATTAAATTAATGCAAACACACAGCTGTTTTATTTATTCCTAAATTTTAAAACAAAACAAAAACATTAGCCACTCTTCTCACTACGACTGTCCTGTGTTGAGATGAGCGCCTTTAAAATTTTAGTGAATCGATAAATAATAGTTAGTAAATAAAATTATGTAAATAGTAATAAGAAAAGAATAATAGGTTGGTAAAAAAATGAAATAATAAGTAAATAGTAATAATTAAGTAAATAGTAATACGTAAGTAATAATAAGTAAATAGTAATAAAGTAAGTAATAATAATTAAATAATAATGATAATATCGAACATTGATTACAACACAAGGAATAACATGGATAAAGTGAAATCACCCCTCTCAGCTAACATAGACTTTTTTTAATATTTTTTAAAAATAAATTTAGCGTATTTATTGATCGCCGTATATTCAACATTTTACCAAAAGATATTAAAACTACACATAAATTATCTTTCTACGTAAAATAAGTAAAATTATGGCTGAATGATGTTGAAACATTACTTCTATAAAATCTTTGTTATTGCTTTCTGCTTACTTTAACAATTACAAATTATAAATAAAACGTTTTGCTTACTTATACTATAATTCTAAAATTTCCATTAAATATTGTGCATTCCCACTGTTACAATACTTAAAATAACTAATATTCTAGTACTCTTATTTACTTTAATTACTCATATTACCCACACACAGGCAGTGCCTATGTGGGTTTCCATTTCTTAATATTATAATCTCAACAATACATGTAAAAAATTACATATAATTTATCTTCTACTTCATGTTAAAAACTGTGGGAAAAAAAACGAAAAAAATATATGCTATTGGCACACGTCGATCATTTACCAATGCAACCGTATTGCAATTTGCAATGTTATAAGAAAAGTTTTACGACGCGTACCTGCCTACTTCTATATCATCTTGTCTACTTTGCGAATCGGTACTAAAAATGGAGTATTAGATTACTCTGTCTGCATTTTGACATATGCATATTAACCTGCATAAAAATAGATTAACTGACATTATTAAAAAATAGGAAAAAATAAATACTGTTGAATGGTTACGTAATCTAGTCATTATAAAATAAAATACTATATCCTTTCTTTTTCTAAAGAGCAAAATGTATCATACGCTTGATTGACATAAGTTTCATTAGAAGGGCTTGATCAACTGCATATATTTTATTTAATTTATTATTTTAACACCCACAGGGCTTTTACATAAAAGCGTACATCATGCTTAAATCACACAAAAAAATAAAAATAGAAAACATGCACAAAAGATAATTACACTTGAAATAAGAAAAAAAATAATATAACTGCACCAAAGCTAAAAATGCACAGGAATATAAAGGAAGACAAAAAATAAATAATGCAATATCCACAAAGTCAATATTAACATTAATAACAAATAAGTAAATAATGTAAAAAGTTGTACTTAACAATAATTTATAAACTAGGTACAAATAATTCGTTCATACTTTTTTTGAAATTTGCAAAGTTTAAATTATTGTCAAATATATCCGTCATTTAAGTATTTGTTACCAAGACTGTGTAAACGTTGAGTTGGGGAATGCAAACTATAGTTGGAACGGGATATACATATGTAAAATATTAATGTTAGTCTTGTAATTCGTTTAGGTATGTATAGGTTGATTAAATGCAGGAGTTCAGAACAATCGAATTTAGAATATAATAATTTTAAAAAGGTTAGGTCGTTAATTTTCGTAGGTTTTCTAAAGTTGAAATATTTAAAATATCCATTAACGATGTGCTCTAAAGGTATGTCAATTTTAAAAATATGAAACGTTTAAATTTTCTTTGAATTCTTTCTGAATTACGAATACTTACTTTGTAGAAGGGCGACCATACTATGAAATTATGATCTATATTTCTGTATGCATTTTATCTGCCCGTTCACGTAAAACAGAATTTAATGTCCTAGTATGACATTCATTAATTATTGACAACAATGTGAGTGGTAAATACTCTCATATCGCCCTGGTGAAATATCACCATTGAGAATCGAAGCTAGAAGTCCACAATTAAGTGCTGATACCAACCCTGATGTATGACGGTGCGGCATGGAGCTGGCAGAGGAAGGATTAAAATTGTATGAATGCTGTAGAATGAGATCTCTGTGGCGTATATGTACTAAAAACAAGCATGACCGTTTGAAAAATGTTGAGATCAGCAAGTAATGCAACGCTGATGGAAGTGTAATGAGTAGGATTAAGAAAACGACGCTTCGATAGTTTGGACATGCACACTGGATGAATGAAGGGGACATAAGGAGAATGCGAATGGTATAAGAAGTCGGGGACGATCGGGGAAGACATGGTTGGATCACGTGAATCAAATACTTGAGTCGGGCCAGGTGAAAAGTCAGAATAAAAGAAGAGTATGTATGAGACGATGTATGAATATGAATGAAGCAAGGAGTGTATGCCAAGTTATTTGACGATCTGTTCTCTCTGCTTATCCCTGCGATGAAACGGGGTGATGCTTAGTTAGTTAGTTTATTTAGACAATCGAAACTTGTTTAATGACCAGATATGAAGAGCTAAGTGCTTCCCAATCTTCCTCTTCTCCATATTCATCCCTTCCCCACACCCTGCAGATCTCGTTCTGTCTCCCTCCGGTTTCTTATATCAAAGAATACGAATATGTTCGCCTTCACCCCATCCGGCTGCCTAGGTTTAGGTCTTCAAACTAACCTAATACTCCGTTACGCTGTAATCTTTATATAAAAAAGCCTATTTTATTTTTAAATTTCAATTTTTCTTTGAGTTGTTAAGGAAGTGGAAAGATCTATTCACTATTCTATTCAGAACAGTGCAGTACAGACAGAACAACATTAGTTAAATACATTATCTTTGAACACAATCATATTACGGCGTACGTATCCGCGCATGCACGGGACAGTACCGACCGATATTGTCGGCTAGAATATTTTGATGTGCTCGTGGCTGCTTGTGACGTCTGGGCCTGCGCAGTTAGTATAAACACAACTCATTAGAACCGCCACCTTCGTCAGTTGGCGTCATTACACGCAGAAATTGCTAAAACCGAGAAGATGGATAACTATCAAATTATTGTATTGGTCGGGAAATTTAGGTTATAAAATAATAATAAATATTAGAAAAGGATTACAAAATCCTCAAACATGTTGTGGCAGACGCTAACGCTCAGTTGACAGTTCAATCGACAGCCGTATTCGCTCCTGTATCTGTGCTGTGCTGCACGGTTTAATGTGAATACTCGTAAACTGTGTTGTGTCTGCACTGTACTGTTCTGCTCTGCGCGGTGCTGGTAGATGTGAATAGACCTTTAAGCATCCTTATAAGCGATTTTTATCATATAATCTGCGCTACATAAAATATCCATTGGTGAGTTTGATTAGTTCTTGACTGATTAGTCCAAAGCATCGTTCTGCAACCAATTTCCTCCAACTTACTCATTTTATCAGGATGAGGTTGTCTCCAACAACGGAATTATATCTTATTTATAAATTAATCATATTAATTAGAGCATGATGAGGACAGAACTATTGAAATTTTTGAAAAATTCCTAGTATCGTAGATCTGTCAAAATGATAATTTGCGTGTGACGTCACGGTTCATAAAATGACTATGACTGACCCATAGATATAATAGGCGCGGCAGTATCCGCTACTGCCATTCGAATTGCGAATTGTACTAAATTGTAACTTGTGACGTCACGGGTATACAGTTTTCTACTGACGTCATGAATAATAGACTTGCTCTAGTTACGACTTCGACGGCGGGAGGCAAAAGTCACGTGACACCCATTTTGGCACCGGCTTTGGTTCACTGGCGTTCACCTTTGTTTCTCATGATTTTAACTGCGGTAAGCAAATTACAATACATTTATGGAAAGGGTCGAACTAAATATTCCAATAAAATATTCAGTTTTTGTAAATAAGCCGAACCTTTTTACTTAGTTGGTGTTTTACTTGAATTGACGCCACGCCTAGCTCGACCACCCCCCCTTATTTTCGTTTCTTCTCCTTGCGTTCTTCGGCATCTCTATTGGCTTTTCTCAAATTTTAATAGTATATTAAATAAATTTGGAGAAAAATTCACTAACAGTAGATTGGTCCTGTATATAATAACATAAGTGGGGAGATATAACACATTATCAGTGTATTCGTACCTCGCAATATGTGACATTATATTGGATTTCCCTAAATACTCCAGCTTTGTACCGTATCCAATCTAACACAAAATAAATCAGTGCCAGAGTGAAATAATTGTAAATAATAATCCGCAATTTACCACCCACGGTATTAGAATAAACAGCCAAAGGCAGCCTCACGTAAGCACGCATTAATGTTCCAACAATCAATCTCTCAGCCATCGGATCAAACAAATTTTAATAAATCATCAGATTAGAAATCGTGAAAAAACTCACAGAACCTAACCACGTAGGTACTTGGCTATGAGGCTGGGTGTCTATCTCAAATCATCTCGCTCAATTTTCACAGGGATTCTGAAAGTTTTAATAGGAAATTAATTTAGTCTAGCGGACTTACGGGATATTTATTTATTTATTTGATAATACGCCCATCTGGGCTTTTGCATGGATTTTATAACACAAGAAAACATTTAATAATCTTGTTCCCAACATACATCTCGGCCTATTTTTTTACTCCCTACCATCATTTAAAAAAAATATTACTCGTAACATCAATGCGCAATCACAACTCTCCAGTATGTAGCACTATTCAGACACATAGGTAGACATACACGCTCAGATACACACACACACACACTAACACACATATATACACACACACACATACACACACACACACACACACAGAGAGACACAGACGCATACACTTATATACAATTTTTTTTTTATATACCTTTTTATCTTTACCAAGTATCATTCCCTAGCATTGTACTAACCCCGAGCGGTAAACATATATATTTATTTATAAGATATTACATAGAGACATGTCATTGGTACCGATCCTTGTAATAATTTTCCTTGTGCTGGTCTATAAATGACCCTTTACTGTATAAATGGAGTCAGCAAATACATCAACAACACCTCCAAACCTGTTGCCAAGATCATGCATCCTATTGGTTAATGAATGTGACTGATAGTCGGTTGTGTTAGTGATGCAGAAAAATGTTACAGTTTCTCTTGTGTTCCTCGTCGGTGCATTTAATTTAATAGCGGCGAAGATGGCAGGGATGTCGATTAGGTTTTTGATGAATCTATATATTACAACTAGGTCTGACATAACTCTCCTGTCTCCTTTAAGATTTTTATCATTGTGAAATGTGTTTTTTATGATAAAATGATGTTTTCAAAATGTATTTTTTATTATTTTTTGGTAAAATGAAATGGGTATTGTCAAATTTAACGGAATTCGGTTAAAATGAAAAAGAACATAAATAATTATTTATTTATTTATTGACGACTAGAAAGCTTTTACATGTTGATACATTTATCATGTAGTTATACAAAGGAGTAAAGTAATATAGCACATGAAATAATAAATAGTGTAAAAGAAGTAAGTAGGTACAATATAAGTATGTAGTTACAGCGTATTGAATAACACTTTTACCTGTGGTTATATAATAACAGCAGGTTTTACAAAAGAGTATAACAAGTGATGACAAGAATGTGGTCACCGTGAATGAAATGTTTGTCGAAACTAAAGGAATTTTCTATAAAAGACAGCCATATTGTTAAAATGAATGGAATATTGTCAAAATCAATGGAAATTGAATATTGAAAAACATTTTGTCAAAATGTTGCGATGGTGATATTTCAGGGAGAAGAAATAGAAAAAGTTTCCCCAATTGGATATTTTTGTGGTTTTCAACTTATTATTATTAGAGAACTCCAACAGTAATTACAAGTTTTAATTTATTCAGTGAATTTTACAAAAATTTATTTTGTTTATATCTTGTATGTGCCTTGTTGTTGCATTTCTATTATCAGGTACTTTTAGTATTTTATTTTGCAGTAACTATCGTGCATAACAAAACAAACTGCATCCATATTATATTATGCATAGTGGAAGATATTCTCAGTATCGCCCTGGTGAAAGATCACCATTCAGAATTGAAACGTTGCTTGAAATGACTTTTAACTGTGTTTGGTGACTAGATCTGAAGAGCCAGGTATTTTTCCACCTTCCTCTTCCTCTTCTCCTACCCCTCCCAATACCTTCAGCCTCACAACATTCCCCAGTTAGGGATGCCATAGTCTCACTGGCCCCAGACGGCTGGGAGCAGATGGGACTCTTGTGCGGTATTCATATAAAAAAAAAATTGATATATTTTATTTCCATACTTAGTAACCATTACTGTCACTACATGGCGCTGCTCCCCAACTGAAATGCAATATTTTATATGTGTTTATATTAAACATAATTATAAAAATAGGTGTGCAGCTAGTTTTCGAGCACTCGTTAACTGGTCAACTTTTAACTCGAGATTCTTTAATTCTGCTCTTACCTGAGTATGACGATTTAAAAATATTTATCAGTGCCTAACCAATAAATATATATGTAAAAGAATTAAAAAATATTCTTAGTATTCACTATTTTATACTCGTATATGAATACGTAGTATTTAGTATTCATATATTCCTGATGATGAAAGCATCGCTTTCAAAACCCGTAGTTATCAATGTATATTTATAAAGTGGTGAATACTAAGTATATTTTAAAATTCATTTATTAATAATGATGCCACAAAGTGCATACTAATCGTTGAAGAAATTATAAATAACCATTTATTCAAATTATTTAAAAAAAAAACTAATTAAAATCGAAAAACAACAATAATTTAAAACATAGACCATATTATATATATATATATATATATTAATGTTAGGTAACTTCTAGTACGTGATATCCACTACTTATTATTGTTATTAACAAATTTCTACTACACCAAACTCAGGCAAAAAAAATGTACCTATCCTAAGAAATTTACTTTCATATTCATTGATGTATTTATTCTAGATCAATGTGTCATAATCATCTCAATTCAATAAACTAGGGTAGGACCACACATGTTCGAACCAATGAAAGTCCTCCTATATTTATCAATATGCTGAATAGTTAAATTAATATGATTCCTAACAATATTAGGTATTCAATTAATTTTAAAATGACTGGGGCAAATGTGCACCACAGTTTAAGAACCGCTGCCCAATCACGCCCTGATATTCCACATGATTTTATTTTCACAGATTTATTAAGCTCTGATGAAACTCTGCAATCCAAACACATCCATCAATCACGACTTGAGTTTGAGCCGTGTAATATGTGTTTTACAATGGCCACGACCGTTACAATGTACCAAAATACATATACTTAAGCCCGCTGGATTAATAATTTTACTATCGAGACGAGATATTGTAGTGTAATGATATGATGTATTAACAATTTGCTTGGGTTTTCCCACAATGTTATGTTTTCATCTGGATTAGGTTTGGTAATTGGTGTAAATTATATCGTTGGTGATTTTGTTAGCATTTGTTGTAAGATTTCGTTGGCTGCTTTGTATTTAGGTATACACAAGTGTATAAAGTCTAACCTGTCCAAATATGGCATAATTTTGTAACTATTTCATATCCTGTATAACTATTACGTATTTTGTATAACTATTTCCATTTTACGTGTGCGCTGCATCATAAATTAACGTTATCACACTTTAAATAATTACAATCAATTTGCTCAAATTAGCAGGGGTAAAATAGGAATGGTAAGATGGGATCCAAATACTTACCCCTGATCTTTATTTCTCCACAAGCCTCTTCTTTGGTTGTCGATGCACTGAGCACATAAAAAAATAATAATATTTCAGCATAAAAAACACAGACGATATTTATCTGCGGCGGTATCATAATCTAATAAACCGCGACGGTTACAAACACAATACAAATATTTCGGTTGCGAGTGCGAATTAATTCCTACTCAACGTAATCACAGCGAAATATGATGCGGGTAAAGTCGATGGACTAGGTATGGATTATATTTGGGTAGGTTTATAAGGATGCATATTATTGTGCAAATCAATTGTAAGGCTATCCAAGTTGAACCGCTACCGGCGCTATGACTTGATTGGGGAATGTTGTGAGGACGAAGGAAGTTGGGAACAGGAAGATTCTTAATGGGCGTTCCAACCGACTGATTTGCCCGACAATAACTAAAGGCACCGCGTCGAAAGGTTTGATCATCCAGTTGTCCTTTCCTAAAGTCACACCTGCTAACTTTAGAAAAGTATGACCGGTTGGTTTGGAACCTTTCGACGGGCAGGTTTTAGTTACGCTTCGTCTTGACGACACGGTGCGATGTGGCGCGAAAATTTCAAATGGTTGGAATCTCTTGGAACCGTCCCACGTGACAAATAACAAGCGACGAATGGCGCGTTGCAGCGCTGGACTCCAGCGACGCAATCAGATGATTTGATATTTTCGCGCGTAGTGGATACGACGGTGTTTGCTATTTTTCAATATGGTTGAAGTAGAAATGTCTTTATGGACCAAGTTAATTAAGAAACGACAGAACATTAAAAATATGAATTTTAAACGAGATATTAATAAACGGAAGTAAATGGTGGAGATTTTAATAATGCTTAGGAAAAAATGTTTTCCAAGGAAGGAGAGTTTTCTATATTGAAGCTAAGATTATATTCTGAATACAATAAAAAATACATATTAGTTCGACTTCTTTGAGATATATATATCTCTGTAAAATTTTGAATTTATCATAGGAGTTACAAAACCCTTTTCCCATTCGCGATCTTTACTTATTAAATACTGTGGTTTAAACAAAGTAATTGTTATTAATTTAATAAATATGACTCTACAAAGTGATTATATATCTTTTGAAGAAAAAATAAACTAACTAACTAACTAAATATAACGCCGTTTCTAAGGGGGGCTAGGCAGAGAGGATGAACCACCAAACAACTCGATCTTGGCATACTTCTTGCTTCATTCACATTCTTACAACATCTCATTTATTCTCTTATATTATTCAACTTCTGATATGGCCCGACTCAAGTATTTGATTCACTTGATCGTGCCATGTCTTCCTCTGACGTCCCAGTCTTCTTCTTCCATTCTCATTGGCGTCATATAATATCCTTACACTCCTTTCTTCGTTCATTCCCTCTACATGGCCAAACCATCAAAGCGTCAATTTCTTAATCTTACCTAAGATATTAATTTTATTTTACTAGTGTATGAAGCCATCATTTTTTTGTTAGCCATTATAATTAAATGAAACAATGAAACTTTGTTTTAACAACTTCTTACTTCATAAGCCGACCGGCTTCGAAAAAACCGTTCCCTCATCAGGGCAAAATAAATACAAATATATACAATGTATATTTACAAATATTTTGATGAAGTAACAGTTATTCCGAAACCTGTCAGCGTATAAAATAAAAATAGTAGTTAAAAGAAAGTTTTATGGTTTCATTTAATTGTGTTTGTGTTTAATTCCTACAACTCCGTTTAATTACTTTTTAAATTTAATGTAAATAAAAATTTTAAATTGCTCTCAACACCGAAACCGCTATCACGATAATAATAAAAAAATGAAATACTCGCAGAACTTAATAATAACATTTTAAAATTTGATTTACATTATATAAAAAAAATGATATTAACCAATATCTGAAATATTGGTCAAGACGCCAGAATATTTTTTGTTCCATTTCAAGTAATTGCTCGATTATCTTATTATATACGTATTACGTAGGTTTGTATATGCGTATGTGTGCCTATAGGTGTGTGCATTTGGGTATTGACATCCATAAACGGGCATGTGCTTAGTTTGGCAGTCGTAAAACATGTAAAATGTTTTATTCCTTAACATTTATGAGTAAAGAAAAAAATGTTTATTAGAGAAACATGGTTTCAAAAAATATACCTTTTTTTAATATCTAATTAAGCATGTGAAAATACAAAAAAATGTTTACAGAATAACAGCTTAAAATCAATTAGTAGTCTGCAAGTATGTTGTCTGTTGTATGCTGATGATGCGGTGCTGATTGCTATGAATTGCTGATGTATTGCTGATTGCTATTGTATGGAAGATCTACAGTCCCTCGTATCTAGTATGAACGAAGTATGTATGAAGAATGAGCTAATGATGAATGTAAATAAGTCCAAAGTCATGGTGTTTGAAAGAGAGAGTACGAAAACAGTATGCAATATAGTTGTGAATGATGAATACTTGGAGCAGGTCAATGAGTTTGTGTATTTGGGAAGTATGTTTACGAGAGATGGAAAGACAGATAGGGATATTGAAAGAAGGGGGAATGCAGGAAACTCCATTAAAGGAAGCGAAGCTAGCAGTCCACAATGGAGTGTTGATACCAACCTTGATGTATGGCAGTGAGGCATGGAACTGGCAGAGGTAGGATGAAAGTAGACTGAATGCTGTAGAAATGAGATCTCTGAGACGAATGTGTGGTAAAACCATGTATGATCGAGTGGAAAATGTTGAGATTCGTAAAGAATGCAAGGCTGATGTAAGCGTAGTGAGCAAGATTAAGAAAGGGACGCTTAGATGGTTTGGGCATGTAGAGCGAATGAACGAAGAAAGGAGTGTAAGGAGAATATATGACGCGAATGCGAATGGAAGAAGAAGCCGGCGACGCCCGAGGAAGACGTGGCACGATCAAGTGAATCAAATACTCGAGTCGGGCCATGTCAGAATAACAGAAGAGAATGTATGAGGCGTTGTATGAATGTGAATGAAGCAAGAAGTGTATGCCAAGATCGAGTTGTTTGGCGGTCCGTCCCCTCTGCCGACCCCTGCGGGGAAACGGCGTGATGGTTAGTTAGTTAGTTAGCTTAAAATACAAAATGGTATTTTAATTATTATATTTTGTAAGCTATTAGATATTTTAGTGTTTATTCTTAGTACTCCTCACTAGGGGGTACTGCGTTGAAACGGACTAGAGTTATTTACTTTGATATCATCTAATTAGGTACGTCTTGTGTATTATTTTTAGTGCTGTTTTTAAGGTTGTTTCATTGACCTCTTTCAGTCAGATATGAATGTCCTGAAACTCAAGCAAAGTCGGGTTATAGGTAACTAATAATCAACACAAACCGTAATTTGATTTGCAATCAATAACGCCGAAAAAAATATTAAATTAAAATTCACCCTTAAAGAAATCGAAAAATATGGATTGTAAATACGGACTTCCTGAATCGCAATATTTCTCTTGCCGATAATTTAATGACCTCCATAATAGCGGCGAAATAATGCTTCAGCGCGAATTCTCGATCTTGGATTAATTGACTGGTAATTTTATACATTTACAGTAAAAACATCTGCGGGGATCGTTAATGTAAGTATCTTTCTTGTGGGCAATTGGAACCAGGAAACCTGACCAGTGTGCCATAATAATACATGATAGGTAGCCTTTAGTGAAACAATTGGAAAGTTTTTATCACTTTCGCACGTCATTATTTTAATGATTACTACTTTAAGTTTGGCATTAATTAATTGTGATTGATAATTTCTCTTGAAATTATCTCAGTAAAATAATTAATAATATTTAAAAATTACCATGAAGTCCTCGGTTTGAGCCACAGTTGCTACCGTTATCTTTGTCCTTTCTGTGTCTTTTTAGTTTCATGCTTCATTTTGAGAGTTGTTAATATTTTCTTTAATATTTAATAAATATTTCACAATAAGGTTCACAAGCTTTAAAGAGTTTTTCCAAAAAAAATTAATAATGATGTTGAATTTTTAGGAATAAATTAATGAAGCTTTTAAACACGGGTTATGATACTGTACCTGTCTCACTAGGAGAACCTGTCTTGAAAGCAGGAAAAGTTTTCAGTTTACATTTTACAGTATAATATGATGGTGAAAAGTTATCACTGTTAACAAAACTGTTCTACTGTTTTAATTTTTTAACATGTTTACATTGATCACAACATTAATGTACCTATAGTATGTTACTATTTGAATGATTATTTTTATTTAATATTGTTATTATATATTATTGTTGAATTAAATTTTCGCTGACGAGCTTCTTGCAGTGGCTTAGCTGGTACAAATTCCCGTCGCATGATTAAAAGTACTGTATAATAAAAAAAATAGTAAAAAATAATTGAAGATAATTTTAACGAATCGCAAATGAAACACGAATCTTGCTTCCAAAAAACTGAGTGACCTGTATAATAAAGTTAGCAGATTCTTTAATAGTGATCAGCTGCTAAGCCCTGTAAAAATCTAAAGTACGTCCAACAATAGAATTTGGGAGCCATCTCTGGGCTAGAGCTCCAAAATACCTGATAAATCTTCATGATTCCGTGCAGAGGGCGATCCGTCTTAAGTGACCGTTTCCAATCTCTAACGCACAGACGCAATATAGGCATTCTGAGTCTGTTCTACATTTATTTAAATGGAGCCTGCTCGAATGAATTAGCATCATTGATCCCCAGTGTACCGGTGCACGTACGAAAAATTCAACGGACACGAGCGGAACTTTTGTTCAGAGTTGATGTCAACTTCATCAGAGCGGGTCGATTCTCCGACTCATTTTGTGTATGGCGACTCGCAGGTGGAACGAGCTCCCGGTATCCGTTTTTCCTCCTTCGTATAATCCGGGCCTCTTCAAGACCCGCATTAATAAATCCCTTCCTACAGCCCCTACCTTGCCCTGCCTCACAACGCTGCCCAATCGGGTGGTGATATTATTATCCGTCTTTACACGGTACAGTCAGGGTCGCTCTTGTGAGGAGTTAAAAAAGAGAAGAAAAAAAGGCCACTCTTACCTAGAGACAACACTCTACCACTGAGTCAATGAGACCTTAATATTTTCCGTCATTTTTGTAGATACCATATTTCAATCTAAGACTTGCTAATATTGCCTTCAATTAATTTCCATTTTTTTACTGCTATCTTTGTGAATGATTGCAAAGTTCTACCCGAACATATTACAAATATTTTCAAAGACGAAATTTATATTTTTTTACTGGGTTGACCAACGGGTCGAAAGCTCAGTGTTTGTCTAGCATGTCGTGCTTTGCTAGCATGTTTTCGAGCAATTCAAATCCCGTAGCAGGTACCGATCTCAGCGGAATCTGAAGAACGCGGGTTCGTTTCCTGAGAATCGCAAAAATAAATATTGTTTCCATAGAATTTTTTCAATTCATTTCATGTTACGAGGTTTCCCGTTTCAAATTCGTAGTCCTTTTTTATTGATTTTTGTTTTGACGGATCTTACAAAATAGCCGGACCATTGCCTTTCATAAAAATTATATTGCCTTTGTAAGAAACAATTATTTTGTGTAAATAACCATTTAATAAATAAATATAAACGTGTTTTGAAACTAATGGTTCCCTCATCAGGATACAAATTATACATACATATAGTATACTTTGTATCCTTCTTAAAACTTTTAATCATTTATTTCAAAATGATGACACAAAGTGGTAAACCTGAATTGAACAAAACATTTGAATAAATCTAAAGTGACAACTTCACATCAAAGTACATAAAAAAAACTAAATTAAACAAAGTATTAAACGAAAGAAAAAAAATCACTTTTAAAATGAACACAATTTTTGGAAACTGAACAATGGATTTAACCGTGATTATTAACCAATTAATTCCCAACCTTCCTTTCCCAAACATTAGTTTCCCAATTTACCCATAGAACTACTGACTTCGGGTGAGAAGCCCATAGGGAGACGTATAAAAAATATATTCCACTGGATCCACATTGCGAGCTCTACTGAGCCACGCAGTTCGTCGACATAACATTCATGATAACTGATTGTGATTACATTCACCCTATCATACCTTCCCCTGGCCACCCTACCACACATTACCTGACTATAACCAGCCTAATGGCCCCGTGCACTGGGCAGTGGCGCAACATTCCAATGGGGCATGAATATTGATAAGTGTGTTTATGTGCACGCCTGGCCAGGGGCGTACCGAGGAGTATTTTGGGTAATTTATCAATAAAAAGCTATCATTAACTCGCTATCACAGGCAATGGCTCGTCATCGACATAGTGCGGATATAGGGCTGGGGAAAACATAGATGTTTTGTTTCAAAACAACGATGTAAAATCAGTCAATTTATTGGCTTAACTTATTGAAGAATTGAAACCTCATTGTAATATTTAATCGTCGAAGAACAAAGAAAATAAAAAGGATTCAATCGCATCATGGAAAATAATTGAGGATACTATTGGTAAAGTGTTAAATTTGAATTATTATTTCGATAAAAATCACATTAAATATTAAGGTGTCATTAGCTCAGTGGCTAAAGCGTTGCCCCAGTAAGTAAGTTGTTCTGTGTTCGATTTCATCGTTTCGATTCTGAAGGGTGGTCTCTTACCAGGGCGATACTGAAAGTATCTACCACTCTGGAATTTGCCGCAAATATACCACATATGTTATTTTAAATGAATAAATTGTGAATTAAAAGAAATTGATCAAATAAAATTTACTTTGATTTTAACCAACGACCTCCGGATTCGTAGCCGAGGATCGTACCCACTCAATCACGGAGGCCGTCAGCCTTAGCCGTGTTTGGTGACCAGATATGAATAGGCGATCCTTCCCAATCTTTCTCTTCTTTATCTCCTTCGCTTCCTCACTCCCTTCGGTCTCATAGCACACTCCAATTAGGGAAGCGATTGACCCACTGGCCCCGATTAAGCACGTTATTCAACAGGCAGTTGAGGCTCTTGTATTTACATAAATAAACGACTTTAAAAAACAAACCGCGATGATGGTATTATAATTATTTCCATGTCACTAATTACTAGCATCGATATGTTGTATAGATATTCGATGTTTATTTAAAATTCCGATGTTTCAGCAAAAATCCCATCCCTAAATCGACAAGGAATAAAGATGACGGCGATTAGACCTGTAGTGAAACACGAACTGATTCCAATCGATATTATAATATAATCGACTATCGACATTTCCCCGTGTTTATCGATTATTAAATTGGAGTTTTGGAATTAATCGGTCGGCTGGAATGAATGCTAATCATCCTCCTGGCGTCGATAGTAAATGATATATTTATTTAAATATAGCCGATTATTTAGATAGTGGGTCCATTAATGATTTTTTTGTTTGTAATTTTGCATCATTATAGGAAAATACGAAACTGCTAAATATATCTATCAATTTTTTTGTGTGAATGTATTTTATCTGAAATTAATATGTAACGACAGTCTGACATTTAATAGTAGACGAAAATTGAGGGCGCTGCGATAGTTTAAAAGGTTATAAATTACAACACCAAGATGGTTCATGGGAACATTAAGTTAAAAAAAACACGATGGTTCAATTTATACTTTAACCAAACGGAATTCAGAATTTGTTGGTACTTTCCGAAAGGAGATGATTGTACAGAATATTCTAAGATAATTTTATGTTTAACACTTTTTTAATTGCTTAACGTTTTGCAAGGAAGATATTTACACGGAAATGCTTTTTTTTTAATTCATGAAATTTTATGAATGGAATTAACCATGTATTAGATGATAGATAAATAAAAAAAACAAAATCGAAGTCGCAGATTAAAATAATAATGAAGATTTCTGGCTAGTTGTAGCTCATTGGATTAGAGCTCAAGGTCCTGGATAGACCACGAGGCCCTGGGTTCGAGTCCCAACTGCTAACGTTATATTTTTGTCTTCTGTGTCTTTTCGGTTTCAGAATTCATTTTGAGAGTAGTTAATATTATCTTTAATGATTAAGAATTAAATTGGAATAACTGAAAACTTTGAATTCTCCCTCTTTTCCGTTTTGTACTCTGTTACCTCGTTTGTCTCACCAAAGACTGAACCATGGCGTAAAACTTGGTAAATAAATCTGTTTTTAGATCGCGTTGCATCCAGCACGAGGTATGGAAATATCAATTTTTCTGTCAAAAAATAATACATAACCAGAGAGCAAATAATACATAGAGATGCCCTAACACGTTAAGGGAAAAACCGAAACAAGAGAGACGGAGGGCGAGCTAGGCGTACCACCAAT
Source organism: Halesus radiatus (assembly GCA_022606495.2). Lineage (NCBI taxonomy): Eukaryota > Metazoa > Arthropoda > Insecta > Trichoptera > Limnephilidae > Halesus > Halesus radiatus. Next base: position 79,927 of record JAHDVE020005298.1, on the reverse strand, counting down.
TTAAATAAAACAGCTACTTAGCAAAAAAAGTTTCCGCTGCTTGTTCACAAAAACCGAATATTTTAAGAGTTTAGTTTGACCCTTTTTATACTCGAAACAAACGTGGATGGCGGTGAACTAAGCTGGTGATAAAATTGATATTACGTAATAATAATGATAATAATAAATTAATTATTTCTATAGCGCCGTTTTCGTGAGAAAATCACCTCTAGGACGCTTTACAACATAATTTCTCTAACCTATACCTTATCACTTAGACTTATATGGAATAATTTACATCTTAGATACTACCTAATTCAGACTTATAATTATTGGCTTACATCTAAGACTTGTATAGCTAGCGACTTACAACTAAAACCTGTTGTAACTAGTGAAAAACATATTTATGAACAGGTGAGTCTTTTGAACAATATTGTTGTATGGCTAACATCTATGGCTTAGACTTACAACTAACATATTCGCCTTATTGTTGCATTTCTAGTATAACGTACATTTAGTTTTCAATTTTGTAATAACTATCGTGTACAGTAACAGAAACATTATTTATATTACATTCTAGATGTAATTTTATTTCTGTTGCTTTTATTTATTCACTAATGTCGTTAGATGGCAGTGCTCCCCAACTCATACAAGAGAAATCTTTCTCTATTGGGTTGGGCACTTTTAAAAAAATAAATTTATACTTTTTTGTAACTAGCTATTAAGATATATCTGAACTATTAAATATTTTATATGTATTTATAAAAAATAAAAATAAATATTTATATTTTAAAACAAATTATGTAATGATTGTTACCCTTGTTTTCAGCGATAATATACACAACAATGGGACGTGGTTATGTGTGATACAAAATGTTACTATTTACAAAAATCAGAACATAACCTGATATTGAACAACAGTGAGACGAGTTTGTATATGATACATCACAGCTGTATTTGTGCCTCTGATCAGGTTGAGCATAATATGCATTTATGATTACTGGTTACATGATCTTAAGTTCACCAAAAAGAAAAACGCTGATTCATAAACCATTACAAATAGAAGAAAGAAACCTACGCATTTTAGATAGTGAAAAATTCCTGGGCCTATATATTGATATACACTTGTCCTTTAAACAGCAGAAAAAATCATCCCACTAATCAGTGTATTTGGTAGAATAGCTCATCTTTTACCAGCACACGTTAAGAGGGTCCTATACTTTAGTTTAATCCAGTCCCACCTAAATTACCTAATAGAAATATGGGGAAACACACACATTACATGCTTGAATGAATTACAAATAATACAGAATAAAGTTAAAAAACAACTTTTCGAAAACCCAGACAACCCCACAAAAAAACTATACCAAGAAATGAACTTGTTGAAATTCAGAAAACTGTACGAATATAAAATATGCATATTAATCTACAAAATACAAAATGAGCTTATACACACGAACACGGCATTTATAAAAACATCACAAATACACGAACGCTACACAAGACAGCATAATAAATTGTACATGAATACAGTAAAGACTGAAAGTGCTAAAATAAGCATAGGCCATGAGGTTGCATGTGTGTCCAATCTCCTTCCCGATAGCCTGAAAACGGAGAATCGAGTTTTTTTAAAAAAACTGTTCAATCTCAAAAAAAGTGAGCAAAATAACAATGTTATAATATGTAATATAGGAATAATGTGTAAGGTATATAAATAATACGAGTATAATGTAATATTAGGTAATATGGTACAAAATATAATTATTAAAATAGGTTAAGAATAATATGCTTGGCTGTAGTTAATTAATATAATATCCATGTAGTTAAGTTAAGAAAGTAAAATAATTCTGTATCTTTTAACTTAATAAATGAAAAATTTAATAAAAAATAAAATCTTTATCTCCACCCGTCAAAATCGTACTTAGGGCAAGTCTATTAATTCTGACGTCAGTGGACATGACAAAAACATAAAGGCAAAGGGTGTAATTCCTCCATCAATAAATAAACATTCCATAATTGGCACATAGAATAAATAGATACCTATGCATAATGTTCCGATTATCATACTCGCTGCTATCAAAAATAGTTTCCTTTATCCCACTTAACTACCGACAGAATATTTGAGTGGGCGATACCGCACCGCATAGAACATAAATGAATAAATAAATGCTTTCATCCCATCCCATTAATATTATTAGTCACTTGTTACATCTGACACGGCTTAATGTATTTCAGTATCGGGTTCAACACCCAGAATAGACAAATCGAATCACGTTGTTTGTATTACACCTTGCAGTGGCGTCCCGCTGAGATTCCTAAACGATATTTTATAAAAGGGATAGATTCCTTATTCTAGATTCTAGATTCTCTTCGACAATTAACTCTGGCCAGATGCTACGGTTGATAGTGTCCGTTGATAGTCTCGCTTTGGAGATTCGTGATTAAAATGTGATGTTATAATTTGAAAATGTGAATTGAAATATTTGTTTTGGACATGCATTGCTTGAATGTTGAAAGTTCCAAAACAGTAATTATATTGGGTTGATTTATAAGTAGATTTTTTTTTAATAATAACTTATTTAACAAAAAATTAAAGAAAACTTTTACTGACAGACTATGAACAAATAATGTTTTAGAAGAGTCAAATTAACAAGTTGAATTTATATTAAGTGTTATTCTACAGATATTGAAGGAAAAAAAAGGTGAATACTTATATAGCGAAGACCACCACGATGAGACTCGACGGGAGCTGATTTTCCCCATTTTCCTTTACGGTGTGGAACCATGGACTCTCAGAGCCAGCGAAAGGAAGCGGATAGACGCCCTCGAAATGTGGTGAAGGAAGAAAATGCTCAGGATTCCATGGACAGCCAGGCGCATAAATACATCAGTTCTGTAAGAGCTTGGCATTCACAATAGGCTATCAACTGTCTGCCTACAGCGCATCCTCAAATTCTTTTTGACATGTTGCTAGCTAAACCGAGAACTCCAACCTGGAGAAGCTCACGGTCACTGGAAAGCTGGAAGGCAGAAGAAGCAAAGGGAGGTCACCGATACGTTTGAGTGAGTAAATTTCGCAGGCGTCCGAAACTTCGATATCCGCAGTTCCCCACGCAGCGCAGGATCGCGAGGAGTGGAAAACCCTTGTTGACCAGGGAGATTGGAGTGTGGGTCACGATCCTAAGCAAAGATGAAGCGAATCAAGAAGAAGAATAAGGAGATAACAGCTAATTTAGGAGTAGTGTATTAATAATTAATATAGTATGAAGGAATTAGAAAAAAGTATAGAGTAAGCATTTAAGTATACAAGACAAGAGCGTGATAATTAAGTAGATACTTATAAAGAGATGAGAAAAAAACAAATATTAGAGGGGAATCAATTATGAATAACAATAACATGTGTTTGATAGGTACTGGTAAGTGCTATGAATAATTAAAAAATGCATTTAATATAGATTAGTTACTTACTGAAATTAAATTTTTAATATAAGTTTTTTTTAAACAAAATTCCCGAATGTTCGGAGCCAGTGGAATCATGGTATTCCCAATTGGAATAAGTTGTGATGCTGATTGGATTCGGGAAGGGAAGAAGATGGAGAAGAGGAATATTGAAAAGTACCTAGTTACTAAGAGCTGGTCACTAAATACAGCTGAAGCCATTTCAAGCGTCGTTTCGATTCTGAATATTTGTCTTTCATCAGAGCGATACTAAGAGTATCTACCCCTACTATGGAAAGCCTCCAAATACACTATACATAAATTCATATTTATCAAATGTAAAATAACATATCTTATTTTTTTTTGCGCACGGCGTAATTGGAACCCGCTCCTCTGGATTTGTAGTTTGAAAATCTTAACCACTCAACCACGGACGTCTTCAAATACAAACCACATGCAAATAATAAGAATTCTTTAATATTCTGTAGGTACCTACCTTGCTTTCAATATTATACTCTTTCTAATTGAAAAACTAAGTACGTATTTCATAAATTAATACTTTGCCATACATTTTTCTGTATCTGCTTGTACATCATTAGATATTGAATATGAATTAATATTTGTAAAGCGCACCTTAGGTGATTTTTAACAAAAAAACGGCGGTATACAAATCATCTAATTATCATAATTATGATAGTATATTTTTTATAAAGAAATTAAGTTATATATACATAAATATTTACCCACACTTTAACATTTCAAAGTAGACAAACATTGAGGGCGCTGCGATCGGTCAAAGGGTTTTAAATGACACCACCAAAATAGCTCATAGGAAAATGAGAGCATGTTAAAAAACCACACTAGTCCGAGTGCATATTTTTTCTTTAACCAAACGGTCTTCATCATATTCTAAGATCATTTTATATTTAAACATTTAAGCAAGGAAATAAATACATAGTAAGTCGTTTTTTGTATTTCTGAAATGTATGCATCAAAATACCCACTTGTTATATGTTAAATCAAAATAAAGCAAAATCTAATTAACAAATCAAAATTATAAATAGTAAAAAAAAAACTTTTTGCTTTGTTTCCTTAAATTGAACTGTCAAACACGAATGTGAAAAATTCTGTAATGAAAAAATGATTACCACTTTATTAATTTTTTTCTTCTATCCCCAAACTTTATGTGGATTAATCAAATTGGCTTGTTACAATACTAAGTTATAGAAAAAAAAATCTACACTAATTTTAAGATTCACAGGCTTAGATAGGTATTCTGGTGTCAGTGGGCCATTCATTTTTGTTGTTAAATTCTTTATGTATTCATTTTTATTAGCAAACGTGAGCAAAAAAAGCTACGGAGAAAGGATTTCACATAAATTTGAGGCTTTGTTATCTTAATGTCTTCATTTAGAAAGTAACTTTCTAACGTTCTTGTGTTGCGGCAGTTTGACTAAATGCTACATCGGTATGCACTTCAAACAAATGCATGTTTTATATAAAGATAAATGATATGAAAAGATAATTAAAGTTATTAGAATAAACAATTAAAGCTTATTCAAATCATTGTAATATTTAATCTTTGAAGAAGACAATATTAACAAATCTCCATTAAATAAGAAACGGAAGAAGACACAAAAAATTAATTATTTGTAAATATTATTAATAATTAACTGACGTAGCCGGCCTTGCTCGGGATTACAATTTTTTTTTAGAATAAAGTTATAAACTTTTGAATTCTTGCTTTTCGTTTGGGTGCCATAATTGATTTGACATCAAAAGTAATGCCTTGTGACAACTAATCATTTGAAAAATTTATTTCATTCCAAACATTAAGTAGGTACCTACTTGTGTTTCCATTTTGAAAATATTCAACTGAAATAAACCTTATTTTTAAATATGTAATCTGTGACTAACCAGAATGGTATATCTATGGGCTAACCCCGATGTTTTTCACGCTAATTTTAAACCGTTGTAGCATCAGTTTTACACATTAGATTTCCTTCAAACTACTCTCTAAAACTTCCCGGCACTAATAAAAACAAACTCTGCTAATTTTTGCGAAACCGGTTGAGTAATTTTCGAGAAAATCGAGTACAGACAGGCAAACATTCATTTTTAAATTAAAATATAAAATTCTTAAAAACAAATAGGTCTCAATTGAGGTGTCAATAGATTAATTATAGAGCATTGTCTTGGTAAGACATAGTATGTGGGTTCAAGTACCAGTTGCGACCGTTACCTTTTTTTAAATTTCTGCGACTCTTTCTGATTTATATTCGTCTGAGATACGTTAACATTATCATCTTCAATGAATGAGACGATAATTTTAGCAAAATGATGATATTTAAATTACTTGGAAAGAACCACATTATAATATAAAAGTAAAATAATTTAAGTAAGTTTGTTATTAAAATAAATAATGTGGTCACTTGAGGTGATTTTTCACAAAAACGGCGTTATACAAGTCATCTAACTATTATTATTAATATATCAACGGTCCAATCAATGACGCTATTTCCTCAGAGCATCTTCCATTGAATACCGGCAGAACAAGGGATAGCATTCCCATCCCGACGTCTATACTCCAAAGATGCAATCCATTTGTTAAGGTAGAGAGATCTATCAAACGGACCGTTTCTGTACAGAGTCAGGGGTTTTCTTCGGGTATTTTGGGGCTCCAGACCAGAGTTGGCTACCAAAGTCAACAGTGGGACGCACTTGTGATTTGTAGCACTGCCAGCAGTTGTGGACTATTACATTATCTGCGGGCCCTGTACAGTACGCCAAGCTTCTGAGAGGCTAACAACTTCTGAGAGGCTTTGACGGCCTCCATGGTCGAGGGGTAAGGCTCTCGACTACGAATCCGAAGGTCGCGGGTTCAAATCCCGGCGTGCGCAAGTAAATTTTATTTAATTAATTTGTGTTGTTTCACAATTAATTCATTTAAAATAATAGCGTATTTGCGCACGTTCCAGAGTGGAAGATACTCTCAGTATCGCCCTGGTGAAAGACCACCATTCAGAATTGAAACGTGACTTGAAATGGCTTTTAGCCGTGTTTGGTGACCAGATCTGAATAACCAGGTATTTCCCTTTTCCCTACCTTCCTCTTCCCCTTCTGCTTCCCCTCCTCAATACCTTCTGCCTCACAACATTCCCCAATTGGGAATGCAATAGTCTCACTGGCTCCAGACGGTTGGGAGCAGTTGGGACTCTTGTGCGGTATTCATATAAAAAAAAAAAAAAAACTTAAGCCAATTCAAGAAACCTATCATTTAAAAATTCTGGTCCCCTTCACCACGGTAATACTGTGAGTATTTACCTCTATGGAAATACGAATCCGTAGTAACTAACTATTTATTCACCAAAATAAATGTTTAAATCTCGCATCTATGTTCTTATATTAATATTTCTTCAACTCTTATTTTCTTTCTCCAATTATATTATTGTTTACATATTAGGATTGAAGTTACTTTTTTCTTTTTTAAATGTTCTGTTAACTTAAAAAAAATATATGTGATAGCTGTTTCGATAGCTCTTAAAGAATCCCAATTCTGGCACTGGCGGCGAAGTTAATCTGGAGAACCTGATGAGAAAAAAAGAGGTGAAGGACTGAAGAGAAACGGGAGGATGCCACGGAAATTGAATATGCCTACCCCTTGTTCGTGGATATCCTTAGCACTTAAATTCACCTAACTATAACACTTTACTACTCCAGAATTGGCCAGCTGCTCTGATGTCACGGCGGTTAACTCTCTTGTTATCCCGCGACAAGCGCAGAGTTCGAACTGTTTTCGTCCCTTTCATGTTCCCGTGACAATAGGAATTGGATCGGGTAGGAAAGGGTGGGTAGTCAACAATTATGCATTTAAGATGCCAAAACAGTGATATTTATACATATATGTATTCATTACTGTACTATTTAACCTTATTTCATAATGTGTGTACCCACGTCTGTGTCGACACAGTAATTTCCCAGTGATACAGACATCGATAAATCCCTTCTAAGTTATGTTTTATAAAGATAAATAAAAAATAAAACAAAAAATTGTATTAAACAGTGTGGTTTGTATTCGTTTTAACTTTGACTTAAAACGATACAAAAGTCATGGAATTATTCTATTTGCATACTGAATGTGAATTTCCTAACAAATCCTAGGAGAGATAATGGCTACCATTAAAACTGACGACTGAATTATGTTCCTGTTAATTTTCTATGACCGTCCGGCGCTCTCGAGAGACTGGGGACCTCATTATTTCCCATATTATATTGTGTTGGTAGATCAGTGGCGTCCATCCAAATTTCGTATTCACGAAGTGTTCACCAGATGATGACATCATCAGCCAAATTAGCATTTAAAACTTTAATATATACGCTTCTGAATGATTCAAAATAAATCTATAAAACAATGTGCATTTGAAAAATATTAATCAAAGTTTACCAATTATTCAATTTTTTTTTTAACAAAACGAAAATAAATTAAGTGACGGTTAGCTTTATAATACGTGTTTTAGTCTTGTATCAAGTGGTATTTACAATTTACAAGAAAAATACCATCGGTAAGCGATTTCAAAAGCTTTATCTATGTTTGCATTCAAAATATTAATCTTTTTAATTGCATGTCTGTTGATAATATTAAAATCTGATAGAATCTTGCATCTGCTTTCAAAAACAGTATTTCAATTTGGTATACGTTTAAAAACAGCGAATCTATTTGAAATTGTATGTCGAGGTGGAATATTTGATGGTGTGATTATTATTTTTTTTTCAATTTAATGTAAACCAAATTTAATAATGTTATTTTTAGTTTTTATTATTGTGATAGCTGTTTCGGAATTTAAGGCCATTTTAAAAACTCTGGTTTATCCATATTACGACTTATTTATATGATTTTATTTACTCCCACTCCTTTTCAATTTGAACGGGTTTAAAAAAAAAAGATTTATTATCGATAAAACCGATTTAGTTAGAAAACATTTAAAATTCTGAATTCTGTTACCTAACAATTATTAAATTTGATTTACATTAAATTTAAAAAATAAAAATAAATGGAGAATTAAACAGAAAAATAATTAATAATATGATATTATTTTGTCTACACCCGAGGGTTGAGAGGCGGATTCGAAATTAAAATTTCCCTCGCACGCCACTGGCTCCTACATAATATTATAATGGACATGAAATGTGAAACCTAATGTTTGAATCAAGCCATGATTGCCGGTAATTAAAAACACGAAGAGACATTTGCATGTCTAAATTAGCCGCTTTGTCAAAATAAATTGTTGAATAAAAATTAAATTAATTAAGAGTAACTAATTTAAAAAGGCAGAAATCTAAATAAAACGCAGACTTATAAAGATATAAGTAATTTAAGTATTTTCTCTTGACTTGAATCTACTTTGTGTGGATTGAACACGTTTTGGCAATGAACTTGTTGTTGGAGAAAATATGCAAATAAGTATGCGCATTATTTTTGTTAATTAGACAGATTGCCGTTTTGCTTTTGATAATTAGGACAAAGCGCCCCGAAAACAGTCAATATAAATTGTCAATAATTTCTTCCAGACGTGACGACTGATCTAAACAAGTGCGAACAAGTATCAAGCAATAGTTGCACACTTGGTAATGGAATTGTCAGAATATATTATTATATTCCACCGGTCAGTGGCTGAGTTGACGATTGCGTCGGGTTTGGTGAGGTTGTTTCACCCAGAAGTGGTGAGTTCAATTCCGAGGGTGGCTAAGTCCTCCATTACCACATAAGCAACCGCCTACTTTGATGGTAGTGGGAGAAATTCAGTATCGTCAGGTTATTTGTAATCCGGGAATGTTTGTCTTTCTTTTTAAAACAAAGGAGAAAAAAACCTAAGTGCAGGTCATCATTCGGTGCAGGTTTAGTCTCATGTAGACAAATTCCAATGGCTGGAGGGCTTTGAAGCAGAAAATGGACGGTTACCTTGAGAGGGTTTCCTCTTCGAGTAAGAATAACCTCGTAGAATTAAAATTTGAAAAATCCAATCATGCTTGATTACTTCTAAAAAAGATTGAATTCACAATCTAGTCTCATTCAATGGAAGCAATATTCCCAACAATCTCTCCATTGATATGTTTGAAGCAACCCTAAGGGACTAGCTCAGGTATGGGGGCTCCATCGAAGCCAGAGTAAAGTTAGCCTGATACACTATAGGGCCTGCAGATATTTTAATAGTGACTGTGATGATTATTAACTGATGACCCTGTACACATCGCAATTACGCCTTCCTATAGAATTTGGCAGCCAACTCTGGTCAGGAACCCCAAAATATCTTAAAAAAAAACCTTAACTCGGTGTAGAAATAGAAGATGTTCTGAGGAACTAGCGTCATTGATCCCCACGGCATCGAAGCGCAGTCGAGAAACACGTCTAACGAGCACCCAACATTTGTGCACGGTTGACGACATTTGTTACATGAGAACGGGTCTATTCTACGACTAGCTCTTGTGATCAACAGGTCGGTTGTGGAATGGTCTGCCGGCTTCTGCGTTTCCTCCCACCTACAACATGGGTCTTTGCAAGACCCAGGTTCACTCCTTTCTATCCTCCAAAAGACCCTTCACGCACCCACTCCAAAGATGACATAGGCCTTGAGGAAAAGTAGGGCTTCTCATGCGTAGTAATTGTAAAACAAAAAACGAAGTTAGAGCATGTTAAATCAGCTTCTGACAGGCCCTATTCATGTTCTTATTATGTGATTCCGTACAAGAGGTCCGGACCCAGTTGGTTATGGCAATACTTAAAGTCCCAGTAAAAACTAGCACTGACGAAATCTTCAACAATCTTAACATTATGTCAATAAAACAATTACACTCTAAATGCTTTACACCCATGAAAATAAGAAATAACAACAAGGACACATATTAGAAACATATTAAAAATATCTCAAAGACAAAAAAACACATTCAACAAGAAACCACAAAGACAACCTTTGGACAAAGACACTTCTTATACTATGGTTCTAAACTCTACAACAAAGTCCCACTCTCCTTCGAAAATCACAGCAACCATAATAAATTAAAAATCAAATAGAACGGTGGATATATTACATGGGGGCGATTTTAAATAGAAACTATATTAAAACCTAAATAGACTAACACCGAAACAACCAAACTGCACTTAAAATATCTTACCTTACAATTATTTTTTTCAGCAATCATATCAATTTAATATATTTTAATTTCGTATTTTGTAAATGAAATCCTCAGCACTGGAAATCCCTGTGAGGAAGTCATTATTTTTTTTATAACAAATAAAATAATAAAACGTTATTATTATTATTATTACTAAGAAAGAAAGTGGAGAATCCTGGCCAATTCAGATCTGGGCACCAAGCAACTCAACGTTTCGATTCTAAATGGAATTCTGATAAGAAAAATTTCTTCCACTCGGGCATCTGCGTAGATACTCTGATAATACGACATTGGCCGTAGTTTGTACAAGACACCTTCATATTGATTTCCCAACAATCTGGAATCTTGTCTACCTGGTAATTATTTCGTTATTTCACTTTCCAGTGAGAAATGTCGCTCGTCGCTCGTATTATTTGCCATAACGAGGGGAACGCGGAATTTCCACCCTCGTCACAACGAATAATAATTGAAATAATTAGACCCATAAATCTGAGAACCGCTTTAACGAAAATGTCAGTTTCTTGAAACTTTCACCGGTTTCAGAAAAGGTTTTTTTAATAATATATTGAGCCTCGGCTTTTTAACGAACTGCTAGGCTCCTGGTTGTCTACTAGCGTATTTTTAACTTAAAACATGAGAAGACCGATAAGAAGATTGATGGAAGACTTAGCAGAAGAAGACACCTCACTTCATGGAATAACTTCGTGGTATGGAGATATACAAATGGTGTAAACATCAGCGTTCGAAATATGGGCAACCAAAATGAGGCCCATTGGCATCGTTTAGATACGGGCTTCAGTCGATTACAAGCGCTCGTCGGGTATGGATCTCCAATGATAACAATGATGATGCAAAATGCCTACATGACTGGACATGTCGTTCTGGAAAAGATAAAAAGCAAGAGTGTAATATTCTGTTTTACTATAATCATGGCCTTATTAATGTTAAAAAAACTCAAAGAACACTTGAAATTTGTACGCCGGCTGTGATCAGTCGTGCTGCGTCTCCGTTCGTTAAGTTTGTTCGCGGTCGGAATGATTCGGGCAACATCGACAACCGCTTCACCTCCCTTCGTAGTTCCCGCGCGGGAACAATATTTTAAACTGATTTTGTAAGAAACGTAGACTCTATTTATATACTTTAATGTGTCGTGACTGGTACGAGTACAGTTCTGTAGAGTTATTCCAGGTGGCTGCATACAGGGGTGAAGATCACTCCAGTGAAAGCCAACCTCCGATAGAGGAAGAATAATATTTTTTAAGAAGTTTTTAAGGAGCTTTTAATCTGCAAAATATGATAATAAAATGGTTATTTTCAAATACTCAATGCACATTCATATCCGAACTGGACCCAGCCCACCTTTGGGCAATACACGCCAATGCAAGTGACATCAAGTACATTTCATTTCATTGCCGGTAACCCGGGCGTTTATTGCCATAAAATTTTAAACATTTACATGTACTTTACCCGTCTCACTAGACGATGTCTATTCCGAGACGGGTAAAAAGCTATCTAAAGGTTGTAACGGTCCATGAATTGAAGTTAACGGGGAACATTCAAATGTATTAAAAAAAAGCGTAATATATTGTTTAGAACATAATAAGGCTCCTTTGTGGAGTTACCGTAAAAAAAGGAACTTACCGCTCTGTTATCGTGTTATTGAAGTCTTCATATTAGAAAATAAAGAATTTTTTAAACTCATCTAAAAATATAAATATATATTTTTTAAATTGTTTCGTGACCACCTTTTATTTCAGCGCAAATTATTATTAATTAGGCTGCTTCTAGTTAAAATGTAACAGCTTTATAAGAATTCCGAGGACTTTGTCGCCTCCGGGGTATGCAGATCTACAGCTCAATTACACATTGCTGTTAACGATTTTCGTCACCTTCGATGAACACCTTTCTACTTAATTAGCATAGATATGAATATAAATGTACGGATGCAGCTCAACGATGAGAGCTCGTTAAAAAGAACGATGGCAGCACTCGCAGAGCAAATAATGCATATAGATGCCCTAACACGTAACACGCGACTGTCTTCATGATCGAGGGGTAGGACTCTCGACTACGAATCCGAAGGTCGCGGGTTCAAATCTTGACGTCCACGAGAAAATTTTATTTAATTATGTGTTATTTCACAATTAATTCATTTAAAATAATATGTAGTACATTTATTTGCACACGTTCAAGTGTGGACGATACTCTCAGTATCGCCCTGAGTAGCCAGGTATTTCCCCACCTTCCTCTTCCTCTTCTTCTTCCCCTCCCCGCTACCTTCAGCCTCTCAACATTCCCCAACTGGGGATGCCATAGTTTCACTGGCTCGAGACGGTTGGGAGCAGTTGGGACTCTTGTGCGGTATTCATATAATTGATTTTTTTTTTAATACGAAAATACCCAAAAAGGGGGGGGAGGAGTGAGTTAGACGTTCCGCCAATTTAAGTAAAACAACAAAGAAGTAAAAAGTTTCCACAGTTTACAAAAACCGAATATTTTGTTTGATTCGTTTATACTCGTAAATGTTTGATAATTTGCTTTTTTAAATTAAATTTTAATTTCAAAATCACGCGGATCAAACGTGGATAGCAGTGATCTAGGCTGGTGTCAAAATGGGTGTAACGTGACCTTTGCCTCCAGCCGTCGAAGTGGTATGTTAAGGCTAAATAAAACGTAATACGCGCTCACAGATGGAGGTAATTTAAATATTTTATGAAAAAAACACTTTCTAAACGTGACGTTTTTAAATATTGAAATGAATTTTTTGTTGGCGGGTGGAAATGAAATGTAATAAATTGTTAAACTAAGAAACTTATATAAATACAATTTATTATTATAAAACATATACTATATTTTTTCTTCAAGGACTTGAGTTCTAAACGTAAAATAACAATTTATTCCGTTTGTACACCCGCCAACAAACAATTCATCTCAATATTTAGAAACATTAAGTGGTGCAAGTGTTATTTTTTTAAATATTTTAATTAGCGTCATCTATCACGTTTCGTTTAACTATAATGGATAATTTCGTCGGTTTTTAAAGGTCTTTTCAAATGACATTTATCTACTATCACCACTTTCAAGTGACCAAGGGTAGGTTTTAACTATAAGCAAAACTCAAGCAGTAAAAACTCTTCAACAATAATAATAATAATAATAAATGTTTATTCCGGTATGTGGGGAGGTTAGTGCAGTCCCACACATTCCATACAACAATATACATTCAATAGTTATAAAAGATATACAAAATATATACATACATCAATCACATCGTAAAAATAAATAAATAAAGAAAAATAATAATTTAACTAAATAAGAGTAAGATAACAACTCCTTAAGGGTGCTGCGGCATTTATATTGTGAGGGGCCAATATATTTGTCCAGTATGCGTCGATGCTGGAGGCTGGACTGAGGCGGGCTTCCATGATGAGGATATTCCTGGAGCTGATAGATACTTATGTTCTGGCATCATCAAATTAATCCATCTTTTGTCTGGCATACGAAGGTCAATTGGTCAACACATCTGTATTCAGATCGCACCATCAATTATTCGATGACCGGTTAGAGGCTGAGATGGCATAGCATCTAGGTCCCACCTAGGCATCTTGAGTTCAATTCCTCTTCTGGCTAAGTCCTCCATCACGACACAAGCAACATCTTCCGCTTACTGCGATCGTAGTAGGAGATTTTTATAAATATTGTCAGTTTATCCTTAACGCGGGAACGTTTGTTTAAAAAAAAAGTAATTGTTATATACGTATACAGAAACATATTTATATTGTGTTATGAACTATGAAGCTTTGAAATATCTATTTATTTTATTTGATTTTTCTTATATATTTACAAAATATCTACTTTTCTTTCAACATGCAACTTTACACTGTTTTTAAAATGCTTCTGTTTCGATTTCTACTTACGTTATATTAATTTCTTAATTCTTTACGTTTCGTTTGGTAGTTGAGAAAATGAAAATGTAAACTCTGTACCAAACTTATGAAATGAATAAATAAATATTTAAAAAAATAAACAAAACTTATTAATTATTTTCAAAAAAAGGTGGTAGTATGTATGTACCTTTACTACCAATAATCGTATATTGAGGTAGCTATACGTTCATGTTTTTTTTTTAAGTTAAAGCAATTCAAATTTAATAACATTATTACTAAGATCTGCAAGTATTTGAGTTTTGATTGTTGTGATAACTGTCCCGACGTTCAAAGCCATTTTCCAACTGTGGTTAGGTCAAATTGTGACGACTTGCAATCTAACCTAAATTTGATTTACTTTAAATTAAACATTTATATATATTAATGGAGCTGTAGGAATTAAAGACAATGAATACCTATTTTTTGTACCATTTGTATATGAGTATATTATGACTAAAACAACCACGGTGGCGATGCGGCCTAGACATAATTAAAAGTTTCGAAACAGTCAGATAAATAGTGTTGAAACCATTAAATATCTTAGTATACACATAGACGATCTTCATGGAATACACATGTTACAAACGACAAAACTAAGGAAACTCACGTATTTCTTTAAAAATGTTAGATATATTCTGAATATAAAACAACTGATGCAAGTTTACTGTCCTCTTGTACAATAATCTATCGAACATGGTATTATCAGTTGGGGTAGTACCACAAATACTTGCCTGGAGCCTTTAGCGAAGATCCAGAAACTAATCGTGAAGGTTATTCTTAAAGTTCCATTAAGGACGAGTACTGATTTTATTTTTAATGAACTAAATGTTCCCAACTTGAGAAAAACATATTCAGAATACATCCTGATGCATCAATTAAAAAATATCCATACGTTTGAAGAAAGAAAAAACATTGGAGTCCTAAGACAATATAAATAATAATAATAATTGGATTATTTTTATAGCGCCGTTTTTGTGAAAAATCACCTCAAGGGCGCTGTACAAATATTACTTCCTATTCTTATATTATTCTTACATTACGTCTATTCTACGATTTTTTTTTTTTACATTTATTTTCTCTTTTTGGACAGGCTATCATTACACATTAAAATAACACATTATCAACCACCGTAGCCCGAATAGCCGTTTCTTTTCACTTTTTGCACTTCACTTGTACATGTGGTGACGACGGACCGCCAGATGTGACCGATGCCCGATGCGTTAATTCGCAAGAACGAAGCAGATTTCAACTCAAAATATTTGGGTTTTTATTATACACTTGATTTAAGCTCGAGAAGGTAGCACTAAAATTTGTAATTTTTATAAATGTAACCTAAAAATTATTGCGGTTATTTTTTGCTATTTTTACACTGGGAAAATTAAAAACTTCCCAATATTTCCAAGATAAACCAGGAGCGACTATAAAAAGCAGCCGGCAGCCACGAGGGCGCCTAGACTCTGTAATAACATGTAAAATCTTTTAATATTCCAGTTTGTAAAACCTCTTATGGAAAAAATAATTCTTAAATAAAATGCTAATAAGCTATTCAATTCCCTACCTAGTGACATCAGAAATACGCAAAAGAAGAGTTTCTTTTTAAGTAAGATCATTGATCACCTCCAAAAACCTGTCAGCTTCTAAATTCTTTATACCTTTAAATTGGAATGCTTATGAAAAAAATGTAATCTATTGTCATCTAAATATCCTAGCTGAACAAGCACCCTGTAAATTTCCATCTCAACACACAAGCGTTTCACACCTAGCGAGATGGGCAATACGTCAGCCCATAGCAAATGTTCATATATACATATGTAATAAATAAATAAATAAAAGTCATCTAGACCCAAAAATAACACATCTTCGTATTTTTTAAGCTTGAAACCTTTTTCATCATCTTCGTAGTTTTTTGGCACATTTTTATCAATCCCCCAATCTATTATTCTAATTAATTACCATACTTAATTACTCTTTATGGTTCCTGTTTGCGAATTTCTTTCGACAGCTGGTGGTCACCTACATATTTATTACATCGGTATATCTCTCAATTTGCGTACTAATGAATTGACATAAAACGTGGAATGGTTCAAGGGAATATAGGTAGATCGGTACCTACCTACCCCATAATAATATATAGCATAAAATAGCATTACTTATTTGAAAAATTATGCAATGTGTTTCACTGCACACATAATAAATTATCAGTGAGTAGGTACTTGTATTATTTCGTTTTTTACGAGTGTTGGAACCAATTCACGTTGCGATTGCAAGCTATAAGCGAGCTCAGATAATTTGTAGAGTTTCAGAAAAAAATGTCCTGCTATTACTTAAAAATATGTAACAATAATAAAGAACTCCAGTGAAAACCATAATGGATTTAAAAATATATATTCATATAGATCAACAAACGCCGATTCTGAATATAGAAGATTTATATATCCTTATTTAAAAATGAATACAAAATCAACTCATCAAAACACCTCGTTATGTTGGTACCATTTCATTTGGAACATCTGACGTCACGTGTGCATTCTGTTTCTGGATTAGTATGAACATTTTTATTTTTCGATTTTGTTTTGTATTTGAAAGTATTTTTTTCAGTTTTGGCGAAATTTTAACTTATTCTGGATGACTTTAAGCTCTATAATTGTTGTTTAATATAACAAAAAAGTATTATTAATGAAAAAAATTGGAGTATTCATCAGCAAACCAATCATCAATACGGATATTATGATAATGTTAATATTTAATATAATTATTATTCTTCGAGGTAAAGTTTCTAAAGATGTACGTAATTTATTAATAATGTTTAGTTATGATTTACCACTAGCAAAATATAAATTTATCTACGGTAAAGCTCATCCTTGTTTTGACATTTGATATTCTAACCTCAAAACTAATCAAAACCGACCGAACATTCTGAAAAAAAACGAAATATACTGGTATTTAAATTTAAACATTATTATTGATAAAATTTTTAAAAATAATTGGACTGGAGTTCCTTATTGGTCAAATTATATTAGGTATCACTCGTGTCTCTTGTTTTTTATTGTATGATGTATCATTGAGTGAGTTTTTGTAATTTTCTGTTTTGTATGTCCCTTGTCTGATTATTTGTAATCTTATGTACTTATGCATATTAACTATTAGTGTTTTGTTCTCTCTTAAGTGTGAACATTTGTAAAAACCCAGAATTTAAAAATTCAAAAAAACAATTTTAAATCTCTCAACCAGAGGCAGGCATTCCATATAGGCACATAACCACTGCCTACTCTACCTCACTCACAAAAAATATAAATGATTTAAAAATTTGTACAATTATTGAAAGAAAATAATTCTACCCACGCGCCTCATCAACTAAGTATGCAAAATGATGCATATTATATCACATTCAATTGATGACTGAATTCTACACAAAAAATATATATTGTATGCGCAATGCGCATACAAGGGAACACTCATTTGTCTTATTGAGACAATCGTATCCATAAATTGAAGAAATGCACCCGTAAATTGTTTAGCTAGGCTAGCCGGTTAGTGCTTACCTAAAGTCATTAAATAGAAAAAGCTTAAAAATTCACACATCGGTACGCAAATGCGTCCACAGCCCGCACCAATGTAAATAACTAAAAGTGTAAAATTAATAAAAAATGTTAATATCTATTAAAAGCTTCTTACGCTTTTTAAGGTCATTTTATAAATATTTTCCAGTCCTAAAAATTATAAATATTTCAATAAATATTAACTCTTCTTGTGCCACCAATCCTCTAATAAATGTAACATCAATAGAAAAGAAGGATAAAACAGCAACTGTAAAACTATCACCTCTATTCTTAAATTTTCTAATAAAACTGTGTTCATCTGAAGCGACTTGTCAGGTAAGTATGTTTTTCTGTATCTGTTTTTACATAATTAGATAAAGAATACGAAGTAACATTTGTACATCGCCATTGAGGTGATTTTTCACAAAAACGGCGCGATGAAAATCATCCAATTATTATTATTATTAAAGGCCGTACTTTTCGGTACAAACCACAAGTATAGCAAACAGTGCCATCTGTTGGTACCTATATTTATTAGTACAACTTTACTTTAAATCAGTAAATCCATATTTGTATATTTTGTTGTTCCCTTATATGTTTTCTCTTGTGTGTTGTTCTATTTAACTTGGCCTTATAAAATTATTTCTGTTTGTATGTGAAACTTGTATTTTTGATATTTTGCTGTCAATGTAAAATTGTATGTACTATCTTCTACTTATGTATTGTAAATTCCTCCCGTCCTAAAATGAGTTTTGAAACTCATCGGGATTGCTTTAGCAAGAAATAAATATATATAAAAAAAAAATGAAATTGTGTGGTTTAAAAAAAGGTCATTTTTTATATATTCAAAAACTATAAATCTAAAAACTGCATATCGGTTGGTCGATATTTTTCAATGGTTTGATATTGGATTAAAACTAAAAACAATGTAAGAATATTTTGAACTCATGTACGAAATGATTTAGTAATTGTCCTATCCCACTTAAAACAAAATTATAAAAAAAAAACTGAATATTAATTTGGAAAATATTTTGCGAATGTACCTAAACTAAAAATTAATGTGTCAGTTGCAAAGCACAACAAAAAAATGCAAACATAGCAACACAAATTAATAACGGAAATTTTCAAATAAAGGTAATGTAAGTTTTTAATTCGGACACGCCGCTATAGGTATCTAGAAAAGTTTGTTGAACATAACCAACTCATTACCAAGTTTATAAAGTATTTGAATGAACAAACTTAGTCACTCCTAGACATACTAATAAGTATGGAGAAACAAAAATAATTCGTAACGACTGCCATAAGAGACACTGAAAAATGATTTAAATGTTTCCAGTTGATCGTGAAGAAGTGAACAGACATGAATACATTAGTCCCAACAGAGCGGGAATAACCCTTCATAAAACAATCAAATTAATGAACAGTTCTTGAAGCATTATTTTCCCTAATTTAACAACAGAGAAAGACATCCCGCAGTTTTCTAAAAATTCAAAATCGCTAAAAAGAAGCACTAAAAATAAATGGCAGTTTGTTAAAAAAATAATTAACCTCGACGAATGGTTTTTATTCGCGGCAGTAATAGTTTAAATAAAAACTAATGGGCTGAGAAACTTCTCGATAAATCCTACGTCAACCAGTTAACGTAAAAGTTAATTAATTAAAACGAATTAATTAGCCAATTACCATAGTTTTTGGGCTAATTTCGAATTTTGCAAATAAATTCTCAATTTTGGTAACCCCGATCTTAGTGAAATTATATTGAATATAACCACATATTTACCTACAGGACGATTGTATTTTATTTTAATAATGTATTTTGCTTTCACCCTTCAAGGGTGTGGCTGTCTTTTCAAAGGGATGGAAGGAAGAGATGGCGAATTTATGCTTTAATGTTATTCAAATGTGCTATTAAGAATAAATAATTTTAAAATTTGTAAAGGAGTTCAGACCGAGAACAGAAAAAATGTTGGAATGATGGGAAGAAATTCAAGATGAGGCTTCATAGAAAATAGGATATTTATTAAGTTTGTTTAACTGCAAAAAATCTATTGTCTAAGGACAACTGATTTAAAAAGAAAATTGAGAAGGAACGGAGAAATGCTCCACTTGCAGTCGAAAAATATTGAGGTTTTGATGATGTATTTTTTTAATAGATTTTGGAATTGTGACGATGTAGGTACGTATATCAAACACTGTTACTGTGGTGAACGTATGTTCAAGCATATGAATGGGATAATCGAGTGTGAAAGAGACAGCGCGACTCGTGGACGTTTTATAAGAAAACGAATGGTTGTCTCGTCCTTCTTCATACCACAGATTCTTAAATTGTAGGATTGCGAGAGTGATAATTATACCCTGCCTACCAGCATACGAGTTTGCTCCATCAGCACACAAACCAAATTTGAGACGACACACTACGGTACCTTGGCGAACTGTTGGAGAAAGAATTTTTTTTTTTTTTTACCTATTTATTTCAGTATAACCAACTTTTTTGAACAATCGCTCATTCTATAAGGTAATATAGATACCTAATAAATATGGAGTTTGATACTTTACATCAAATTACGATATATATAGCCTACCTCGGAAAATAATTAATAATATTTGCAAATTAAATACTAACGACACCTAAGTGAAAAATAAAGTTTTCTATCGGAATATTGGTGGAAGGCGAAGTAGAGATGGACGACGCAGTCCATGGCTTCGTAATGACTGGTACGCAATTTTGCAGAGTTGTTCAGGGCTGCAGTCTGCAAGGTGAAGAATTCACTGGTGATAGCCAACCTCCGATAGAAGAACGCACAATAAGAAAAAACAGAATATACTCCAAATT
The DNA here is from genome assembly GCA_022606495.2 of Halesus radiatus. Taxonomy (NCBI): domain Eukaryota; kingdom Metazoa; phylum Arthropoda; class Insecta; order Trichoptera; family Limnephilidae; genus Halesus; species Halesus radiatus. The sequence goes on along the minus strand of JAHDVE020005298.1, from coordinate 59,042 downwards.
CCGAAAAAGTTGACAAGAGCTTTCATAAAATATGATGAGATGTTTAATAAATATTACGAAATTCTTACAAAAAGATCTGATCTCTTTGCATTTTCAAAATAATTAGTTGTATTATTTACTCACCTTCTTTATTGCATCTCATTCAGTTCAACATTTCTTGGCATAGACTGAGAAACAATGAATTGCTTTTCCTCGATCAACACTCCACTAATTATGGGTACCATTCTCCACTGTCCAGAATCTTGAGACTCAGCCAGGGCCTTGAGATTTTTGGTATCAGTCTAAATGATTTTTGTCAGACTTATGAAAATAAACCTCGAAGATTGTCATTTAGAATTTCTAAAATCGTGGACTCGAATCAAATCTCGTTCAGGCTTTGACTTGGTTCTGCCAAATATATATTTTTTCCTATTTTTAGAAAAACAAGATAGACTTATAATTTTAATTAAATTACTAACCATCACTATTCGTAGGGGTATGTAGATGGGATAGACTGCCACATAACTCTGTATTGGCACACACTCCTTGTTTCATTCGCATTCATGCATCGTCTCATACAAACTCTTCTGTTATTATGACTCTCGACATCACCTAACTCAGGTATTTATTTCACCTGAACGTGTCGTGCCTTCCTTGAGCGTCCACGACTTCTTCTACTATTCAATTTCACGTTATATATATATATTATTCTCCTGGCATTCCTTTCTCCGTCCTTCCGCTCCTTACGTCCAAAACATCAAGATTCAATTTCTTGCATTATTTCTTTATCTGTACATGTAATCACTCTGTATTTTTACAAAATCCAAACTTGCCCACTCAAGAGCAGGAATTATTTATATTGAAACATTCAAATAAAGTTGTTTTTCGAAGAAAATAATACAGGATGTGCCATGAGCAGAGTTCACTATTAACTTCTTATAAATTTGATGATACTCGATACCATTAAGGCGATAAAACTCAATTAAATGGTCGATCAAGGTGAATTGATGTGTTCGCAGGTTTTCACACATCTGGACGTAATTTAGGCAGACGTATTCCATTAGTTTTAATTTGGTATTTGATTATATTTGATGGATGGCTGAACGCGATGCAAACCGGTTCCCTGCGAACTGTGATGCGAGCTGTGAGCTGAAAAGTAGCATTCGATGGAATTATTTTGGTTGTTATTTGGCAACTTGAAAATATGTGGTTGGTCTGTAAAGATAAAATAACTCCAGCAAAAAATATTATGACCTTAAATATATATATATATATTTATATAGAACAGCAAAACGCCGATTTTGAATATATATGATGGCACTGGGCTGGAGCCAATCATGTCTCCGACCACATCCAACAGCCTGCAACAGTATACCTAAATGTATTACCTGCATTCACACTATTCACCTAACACCCCTTTGAAATATTAATTGTTTAGAAACATCTGAAATAAATTTACCTAATAATAATAATAAATTCCATCAGATTGGTTCAAACCACGACGTCAGAATGTATAGACATTCTATAACGTATTATTTCTACCGCTGGCGAGGCAAATATCACGTTATATTTAGGCACCAGCCTAGTTCACTACTCTCCACGTTTGTTTCGCGTGATTTTGACTGCGGTAAGTAAATTATAAAGCATTTATTAAAGAATCAAACTAAATATTCTAAAAAAAAACTGATTTTTGTAAACAAGCCGAACCTTTTTTTAACTTATTTGCCGTTTTACTTAAATTGGAGGCACGCCTAGATACCCCCTCGCTCTTCTTATTTTGGTTTCTTCCCCTTACGTGCTAGGGCATCTCTTTGTATTATTTGCTTTCTGGATTGAACCTTTTTTGATAATTACACAATCAAATAATAAAATAGCAAACTTCGTTACCCAAAGACTAAAGATATTTTCTGTTTTGTTTATTCAAAAGTTAGGTAGCTTTGTGGTGGAATTTCCCAAAAAAATACAATGTAAATTTTATCGATAATTTAATATTGGTTTTAAAAGGGTTAAAATAAAACTTTTCCTCCGGTTATTTATTTGATTTGGCTAAATTAATCTATTTAATGTATGACGGTGGGTTGGTATTTTTTTTTTAATAGTGTTTTCAACAAATTTAATATAATAAAAATGTGGTTTTGTCATGTTACAAAAGCATGTAATATATTATAAAAAGGAGGTATTAGAAGGGGGCTGAATAAGGGATAGTTTTAGTTAGTATAATTAATGACTGTACTGAGACCTTTTTATGTACCTAAAGAAAGGAAAACAAAATATAGTTCAAACATAAAAATACGTTATTAAAATTGATACAATTCCTGCCATCTATGTTATAGTAGGAAAATAATAATTATTTTTGACATCTATTATCGAATAGCTAAATAATTTTACAAGTATATTTTTATTTCTATTCATTCATAGATGTCTCTCTATAACACACCCATTACAATTTTCATTACTTAGAAGAAAAAATTGCAATTTTTGCATAATAATGAGTTTTCTTGAAAAACAAAATTATTTGCATACAGAAAAAAACATTTTCCTTCATTGTCAGATCATTTCTGAGATATTTTTTTCCAAGCACATTTTTTCTGAGCGTTGGCAGCCATGGTATTGTATTACATACATGAACATAGAAGCGCATGAGCTCAGCAACTTCCGCATTGATATTTAAATTTTAAATCTGACATTATTATTTAAAATTAATATCACAAAAAATGAGAAAAAAAAACAAAAAATTCTCCGTGATTTATCTTTAATTTGGTTTAAAATGGATACAGGTTAATACGGCGTGTCAAAAATGAGGCCTCACATGGATCAAAGGTGCTTAAAATTTATTTTTAGAAATGTAAGATCTTGAAGATATTATTGTGAATAACAATCATGCGCGATGAACTGAGGTTATGTTTATTTCTAAACCAATGGGTTCAAACTTTGATACATTGGCCTTCAATGAGTTTCAGTTCTTTGTTCATTGAGTTGCTTAGCAGGATTCTATGAAAAGTGAATTACGAAATATACCCACTGAAGTAATTTATCGAGACAAACGCAGACGGCACGAAAAAAAAACGAAAGTGGTATTCGGAAAAACCTTGAAAAAAAATGTTTCATTATTGATAAGATATTATAAATAATAATATTTCCGCGAAAAATGGCAAAACTTTTATATTTGTAAATCAAAAAATCTGGTTTGAATTGTTTTTATAATGTTATTATTAGCATCAACGGCATTCATTTTAATTCTAGATTGTTCTATATTCTATAAACAAAACTGGCGGTCAATTTGTTTACTATTTTTGTTACAGTAGAGAAAACAGTGACATCTATGCAAAATTAAAATATTAATATATCTTAGTAAAGACAATAACCATTTTTGTTGAGCAGTTTTGTTTGCCAATAGATGGCAGTGTCATTCACATTTTAGCGGAAAAAAATATCAGTTTCATTAAAAAAATCCCAAATTAACACACAATTCATTTGAAATCACCTTTAAAAATCAACGAAAATAACCAATAATACTTGTGTGACCCTCGTATTTTTTTCTTGTTGCAATGAAAGGTTGGCGATAATTATTTGTAATGCCGACATTAGCGCCGCTACGGAATTTAATCCAAATTCAGTCGTTATTTTTTCTGCATTTTACTCTTCTGATTTCTGTGCTCCTGGTAGCGAAAACGCAAAGAAACCTGAATTTGTTGGTCTTAAATTTCATAAATTTAAGAATTAATTATACCATTTTAGTCTTCTGATTTCTGCGCTCCGCTTACTGAAAACGTTAGAAACACTTGAAATTGACGACCAAATCGGCCAAAAAAATTTCCCATATAATTTACTATTTACTCTGTGCTCTGGATACTGAGAACACTGAATCGCTTGAAATTGACGGAACTTTTTGAATCGCTAAATACTATATGCAATTTTAATCATTCAAATCGATTCTTGTTTTATTCTATATATCCAAAAACCAATGTCCGAAAAAAGTGTTTGTTCTTGAGGATTCTTTTACTCCCTGGTCGCACAGCAGCCACTTTTCGCACCTGCTTTATCAGATATTCATACAATTTTTACACTTTATGTTCTTTTGTATTTGTAAAGAATGGAGAAAGAAAACTTATGAAAATGTCCCTCCTGGACCCCTTAGAAAGCCTTCAGATCCTCCCCCTGACTTCCCAGATGGTGAAACTTCAACTCAAATCATAATCTATCATACTAAATCATAAAAAAAGTTAATTCCTTCTCCAACAAAACCCGACTCCTCAGCCTCAGTAGCACTTCCAGCATCTCCTCTAATTAATTTACAATCTTTTCATTTCCGTAGCCCACATATTGTGTACTCATAAAAAACCGAGAAAGGAAAAACTATTCACCCTCCTTAAGAGTTTTGTAAATTTCTGCTGAGGGTCGTTTTCGAATCTCCGTTGAATTCTTCACGGGGTTAGCCGCCAACTCATTTAATCACATTCTACATTCAATGGTTACATTCCCACTTTCAATGTTACCCGTATGGGCTCGGTCAGAGATATCTCGACCGATCTATCCATCTCAGAAATTCTATCTTCAATTACATTCCCCTAACATAACGGCGATCCCATAAAAGCCAGGAGGCTAAATTACAAAGAGTCCATAAGAGGCCATAATTTTCTGGAAACCCTCCCAATCTGTCATCACCTTTGAAGGGCAATATCTTCCTAGGGAGAAAGCCATTCGGCTAACTAATTTTCTTCTTTTTCATCCCCACCTAAATGTTTCAACAGCTCAGGTTCTCATTTAGCCATCAATTCTTCTAGCCCGAAACAATCTCGCCAAAAAATATTTAGTTTTAGTATTTTCTGGAGTCTTTTAAACCATACGGAGAAGCTAGGGACCCGGAGCGGTCGGACGCGTCTTAGACGGTCCCGTTTATTTTCGTTAATTACGAGGGATATCCAATACATTTCTCCCTTAAAAGTGTGGCTAAATAGTTATAAACGTGTTTAGGCTTAGTGAATTAACTCAAAATATTTTTACGATACCTAGTGTGGTTAGTATAACGACTTTTAAATATTGAGTTTACTTTAGTTTTGTAATACGTTTGCTGGATGCAGCTCAACAAGCCGAAATCAACCATATCGAACATTGGCCACATGTGCGGAACTGCATGCTCGGGTGAAACCTCCATCTTCCCGCTGCCCTTCTGCTGCCCCTCTGCCGCTCTGCTGCCGCTGCCGATGCAGAGCTAAGATGACCGTGCACACGTGCAAAATATGTTCACCTCGACGTCGAAACACCCGCACCCCGCGCACCCCGCAACACCCGCCGACCCTTTCACCCATAAGCTGTGATCCTACGTGCTGACCTGGACCGATGGCATGGGACCTATGGTATATGACAGATAATAACAATAACAAGAACAATGACTATACGCATAATAATAATGAGTGTTGTAATAAGTAATGTGATGATGATACAGTGATAATTGTATAGAAGTTTTAGTTATTAGACAGTTTATGGCCTTAGGATTCTGTTTAATATAACTTTTTTGTTGTTGTTTATGTTTTAGCACTAGTTAAGTGAGTGTATACATATGTAGGTTTGTGTGTGTGTTTTATGATAGGATATGTTAAGGTTAAAGATAAGTATAAGATAAGATAAGATATAATGTAAGATAAGTATTATTATTATAGTATTATTATGGTATTATATAGTATTATTATCATTAAGTATTATTGTTATATTACACTAGTTAAGCAATTGTTTACATATGTAGGTTTGTGTGTGTGTTTTATGATAGGATGTGTTAAGGTTAAGATAAGTGTAATATAAGATAAGATATAATATAAGATATAATATAAGATAAGTATCATTATATGTTAAGGATAAGATAAGTTATGAGATGTATGTTAAGGTATGATATGTTAAGTTTATTAAATGATATGGATTATTATATTAAGTTATAAGTTAGATAAGGAATATCATACCATGCCGTAATATGTTAAGTTATAAGCTAGATTGTAGTATGTTATGGTAAGCTACAAGTGTGTTAAGCTATATTTTATTGTGCTATGTTATGTTAAGTTTAGTTATGGGTAGTTAAGTAGTCCGTGGAAGGGAATGGCCGACCCAGGTGTCGATGAGGCTCGCTATCCATCACACCGCCAACCCTTCGTTAGCGCGAAGAGGAGGAAGGAACGTGAACAATGTCGAATTGGCACGTGGAATATCAGAGGAGGAATGGAAAGAAAGATGAATGAACTATGTGATACGATGGGAAGGAAAAGTCTGGATGTACTCTGTATAACAGAGAGTATGAAAAAGGCGAGCGGTACGATGCAGCATAATGACACGCTCGTCATCTGGTCTGGGAGACCAGATACAGACAGGGCTTGTCAAGGTGTTGCAGCGTTACTGTCTCCTAGAATGGTGGAATGTATGTTGCAATATGAATGTGTAAGTCCGAGAATAATGTGGATCAGATTCAAAATCGGGTTGACAAGAGTGTTTTTAGTTATATGCTATGCTCCTGTCAACTCCGAAAGCGATGAAGTGAAAGATGATTTTTGGACTGGTGTGAGCGATGTGATGAGATTAAAAAATATGAATGAAAGGATTATAATGGCAGGGGATTTGAATGGGTGGGTGGGTATTAGAAGGGATGGTTTTGAATCAGCTTTAGGTTTATTTGGGGATAAAAGAACGAATGACAATGGAAACAGAATGCTTGAAGTATGTTTAGAGTGGAACCTATTTGTATCAAATACTTTTTTCAATCATAGAGGTATCCATCAATATACGTGGGAAAGAGGAAATGAGAGGTCAATGATTGATTTTGTAGTAATTGACTCTAGGTTGAGAGCCGTCACCGCAGACACCAGAGTTTTCAGAGGGGCTGAGATAGAAACCGACCATTTCCTGGTTGTGTCGAGAGTAAACCTCTTCCGCGGCTGGCGCTCTAAAGTGAAAACGTTGTCGACCTCAACTAGAGTCAAAATAGAAAAATTGCAAAACGATAATGTAAGAAGTAAGTATGAAAATTGTGTAGAGATGAGACTGAATGATAAGGTAATGGACGGTCTAAGCATAGACGAAACATGGGACCACATAAAAGTGAGCCTCTGTGAATCTGCTAGAGAGGTATGTGGAATAAGTACGCAAGGTAGAAAGAAAGGTGATGCATGGTGGGATGATGAGATTAAAGCACTGGTCTCAGAGAAGAAGAAAGCGTGGTTATTTCTGATAGCGGCTGGCAGTGCTTCTAGCGAAGAGAGGGATAGAGCGAAAGAAGTTTACAAGGGATGCAAGAAAAGAGTACGTGATGGAGTGAAAGAACGAAAGAAACGCCTGGAAGAGGAAGAGGGGATCAAAATGACAAACCACTTCCAAGAAAATATTAAACTATTTTGGAAGGAGGTCAAAAGGTCACGGAATGGTCCAGAAAGTGGATGTGTGAAAGTGGATGTGTGAAAGTGATAAAATCGAAAGATGGAAAAATGTTGACGAATGAGAAAGAAATAAAAGAGAGATGGATGAAATACTTTGAAGAGGTCTTCGAAAGCAATCCGAGTGATAGAGATTCCAGTGGCGAGTCAGGTATGAATGACGATGGAGTGAATGTTCCCAAAATTAGCATGGATGAAATTAAAAGATCAATTAGATGTATGAAGAATGGTAAGGCTGTTGGTTTCGATAATATTGCTGCTGAATACTTTAAAGGAAATAGCCGTATAATTCTCACATGGTTATGCAAACTTTTTAACCAGTGTCTAGAGGAGGGTTACACCCCATTAGATTGGAGAAGGGCTGTGATCATGCCTCTATACAAAGGTAAAGGGTCACGCATGGAATGTGGAAATCACAGGCTATTAGCCTGCTAAGTTCAGTTGGTAAGCTGTATGGTAGGATATTGATTGAAAGGGTACAAATGAAAACAAAGGATAAAATATGGGATGTGCAAGGCGCATTTATGAGTGGAAGGGGGTGCATGGATCAGATTTTCTCGTTGCGTATGCTCACAGAGAAGTTTCTGGCAAAAAAACAGAAACTTTTCTGTGCTTTTGTAGATCTACAAAAAGCATACGACAGAGTTGACAGAAAAAAGTTATGGAAGGTGTTGTCTAAGTATGGTGTGAATACAAATCTTATACAGGCAATCGCATCGCTGTACGAGGGAAGCGTTGCATGTGTTAGGGCAAACGGTGATTTTACGGGGTGGTTTGACATCACAAAAGGTGTTAAGCAAGGCTGCGTAATGTCACCGTGGTTATTCAATCTATACATGGATAATTGTATGCAAGAATTGAAAGAGGTGGGCCTGGGCGCGAAAATGAGTAGTCTGCAAGTATGTTGTCTGTTGTATGCTGATGATGCGGTGCTGATTGCTAACAGTATGGAAGATCTACAGTCCCTCGTATCTAGGATGAACGAAGTATGTATGAAGAATGAGCTAATGATGAATGTAAATAAGTCCAAAGTCATGGTGTTTGAAAGAGAGAGTACGAAAACAGTATGCAATATAGTTGTGAATGATGAATACTTGGAGCAGGTCGATGAGTTTGTGTATTTGGGAAGTATGTTTACGAGAGATGGAAAGACTGATAGGGATATTGAAAGAAGGGTGAATGCAGGAAACTCCATTAACGGAGGACTGAACGCGGTTGGCGCAAACAAAAAGTTGTCCAAGGAAGCGAAGCTAGCAGTCCACAATGGAGTGCTGATACCAACCTTGATGTATGGCAGTGAGGCATGGAACTGGCAGAGGAAGGATGAAAGTAGACTGAATGCTGTAGAAATGAGATCTCTGAGACGAATGTGTGGTAAAACCATGTATGATCGAGTGAAAAATGTTGAGATTCGTAAAGAATGCAAGGCTGATGTAAGCGTAGTGAGAAAGATTAAGAAAGGGACGCTTAGATGGTTTGGGCATGTAGAGCGAATGAACGAAGAAAGGAGTGTAAGGAGAATATATGACGCGAATGTGAATGGAAGAAGAAGCCGGGGACGCCCGAGGAAGACATGGCACGATCAAGTGAATCAAATACTCGAGTCGGGCCATGTCAGAAGTCGGAATAACAGAAGAGAATGTATGAGGCGTTGTATGAATGTGAATGAAGCAAGAAGTGTATGCCAAGATCGAGTTGTTTGGCGGTCCATCCTCTCTGCCTACCCCTGCGGGGAAACGGCGTGATGGTTAGTTAGTTAGTTTAAACCATACCCGCCTGTTAAAACATTGCTGAGGCTTTATCCAGCAACTCCGCATACAACCCTCACCCTTTCCCAATAACAACATCTCGCTCAAAGAAGTTCATATACAAAAACCCCACCCCTAAACCAGCTCCTTATGCGATCAGCATCAACACAACTCACTCTTCTTATATCTCAATGTTGCATCTCTGTCAATGCCACAAATGTGTATGCAAACAATTCTAATATATCCGTAACGAACTCTTTCAACTTTTTTTTAAATGCCACCCAAGATTAATGTATTCAAATCCTTATTATGCTTTAACTGACCTAATTTCTTCTTAAACCAATCTACCGTCCAAATCTGCTTCCGTTATTTCCACATTATAATCATTTTTTCAAAATGACACCACTAGATATCAGAATACTTTAGTAGAACAGCTGAAGTGCTATTTCTAACAAAGCTAATCTCTTAATTATTTTTGTGTTTAATTCGTAGAACTCCATTTAATTTAAAAAAAGCTAATCTCATTAAACTATACAATTCAAACCTTGTATCCGGGAGATAAGGTTTACACCATCCATCCTCTTTAGCTCGGGAGGGTATTCCTGTCTCCGCGATGACCGCCCGAAAGGTATGGGCGGCGGTGCTGCCTTTTTTACTGAAAAATCCCCGCTATTCTTCCCAATGGACACCACTTTTATTTCAGTCTATCTTGCGCTAGTCCAATTCATTAACCAAGCTTGGTTGCAAATTGTTCGTCAACTAAGCCCCCCTTTCTATATATTAGGTGAATTTAATGCCCATTCTCTCGTTCGGGGTTCTGCATTCTCTGACCGAGGTGGTCGAAGTACAATAGAATTCCTAGATACGTTTTCATTTTGAATGATGGATTGACAACTAGAATCTCACATCCCTACACAAACCTCAGTGCGGCGGATCTCTCCATATGCTCTACTAGTATGGCCCCTCTCTCCTCATGCGCGGTGTCCCCGACCCTTGCCCCAGTAAACGCTTCCCGATCACCTTCACCTATCAAACATCTTTTCAATTAGACAAATCATAGACGAAGATCAAAACAAACCACACCAAATGGGACGAATTTATCTCGCATATGGACAAATTCCTACTATTACCAGCCACCGATATATTATCTGTAAAATATGACTATAATGCCCTCAAAAATGTAGTAATTAAAAAGAATCCACCCCTAAAACTAAAAACTTCTTCCAACACCTGTGGGATGAAGAATGTTTCAGAATGGTAAGATATCGGAAAGCGAAATCTCTCTCCTACGATTCCAATATGTCTGGAGAACTATATTATGTACAAAAACGCCGAATCCAAGGCCAAAAGGATACTGAGGTCGAAAAAAAAAGATCTGGGTGGCACAACTTCTCCAGTTCAGTATCTCCGAACAGTCCAATCTCGGAAGTTTGGTCTATAATTCGAAGATTTCAATCCTCTTTCAGTTCAACATCCCCCTCGATCGTCTCATTTAAAATGGATAGACGAATTCTTGAACAAAATCGTTCCCCCTTCTGTATCTAACCTAAATGAAATTAGTTCCGTCTACAATACTCCTATGTCTAATCACTTGTTTGACTCCCCATTCTCTTTAATTGAGTTAAAAATGTTTTTTTTAATATTTATTCCAGATCTCGGGGAGGGTGGTGGAATCCCACGAGTTCCATGTAATGTAATGTGAATATCAAAATATAATAAAATATGAAACCATTGTAAAGGGAAATATATAAAAGTTAAAAACCTTTTAGAAATCTAAAACATCAGGACATGGCTCCATCGTTTGCAATTGAGACCCTGCTAGAAGTCCAGTGCTGCCATCACAGTGGTGTTTTCGCTCATCAGTTAAGGACTGATTACCGGTAGAGATTGTAGGTACACCTTAGAGCGTAATAAAAAATTCTTGCGATAATGTGCAAATGCATCTTAAATTAAATCTTCCGGACTGGCATAATACCTGATGAACGGAGTTCTCAAATTATAATCCCCATCCTAAAATCTAACAAATCATCTAATTTTTGATCTAACTGCAGGCCACATCAACCCACAGTAGACTTTATGAAAAAAATATTTAAAAACCGCTTAAATTTTTTGTTTAGAATAAACAACTTTTCTCTCCATTTCAATCAGGATTTAAAAAAATCTTCTCAAGATAATGTAGACATCATTAGCACCAACGCCACTTTAGCATTAAGCCGTAACTGTAATTTGATTCCTGGACATGTTGGCATCGTGGATAACAACATTGCGGATTCCTTGGCAAAACAAGGAGCGTCCAACCTTATAATTTCCCCCATACATCACACCCCTTACCTGATAATTTTTCCACCCTCAAACTGAGATCCCTCAATGTTTTGGCAGAGTGTTGGAACATTGCTAGTCAACCCAGGGGGCGCTACTATGCCTCAATTCAAAAGCCTATCACATTAAAACTGTGGTTTCAACAATTTCCCCATTTTTCCAAAAAATAAATTTCATCTCATATTCGAATGAGAATTTAAGAGCTTTTAAAAATTCACGTGCTTGTCTTCCCAAATTGTACTTTCTGTGGTCTGGAAGTGGGAACTTCAGATCACATATTTTTTGATTGTCCCTCTCTAAACAAATATCCTTTCTTCTATCAAGCTTGGCTTAAAATGCTTGGCTTCATTCTTCGAAATTCCAGGGGATTTAGGAATATTTCAACCCTGAAAACTTTCGATCGAAGAATTATTTCCGACTTGATATTTATGTTCAAAATTGTAAATGGTCGTACAGACACCCCTGATTTAATTAACTTCATTCAATTTCATATGCTTGCGAGAGTAACTCATTCCAAAATCCTGTTTAAATGTATCAACACCACGACTGAGCATTACAAACAATCGCTTGAACATAGATTAAATTATGTTATTAATAGATACGCAGATGTACCGGATCTATTGAACTGCATGGAAGGTAAATACGGGAAGGCTATCATATATTTTCCAGCAATATTAATATAATTTAAGTTTACTATATATGTTTTATATGTACGCATATCTTTTACTTTTATATCCTTCGTGAACTTTTATTTTTTATATACTCTCTGATGTCATTGTACTACCCAATGCCACATTTAATAGTTACTTTTTAAATTATTTGTCATATATTCTTATGCTTGTTGTTAACTACGACATGAAATTATTGTTTATGGTTTATTTATACGGTTGATTATAAATAAACCCCTTTTAAAATTGCATCCCCTACGTTTAATATCTCATATCTTCTAAGGCTGAACTCGACTGCAATCTTTCAAGTAATCTTGAAAATTGTCACTAAATAACATTAATATTTAAAAATAATTCATTCTCTCCATAATTTGAAACGATGGCCAAGAACACCCGAAAGGGTGAAACAGAAAAACTGAAGAAAAAAAAACTACCCACTTACATCAACGATTATGAAAAAATAGGTTTACCCTTTAATTAGACACCTTTTAACAACGCCGCTATTATTTTTTCTCGATTTACGTAAATAAACAAATCTGATTTTCAATAATAATGTTTATTAGGATAAAATTCATAACCTTTGCCATTCCTAGTCAATACATTTACAGAAACGTCACATTGAAAAACCATAAATTAATTATTAACAAACTTAAATTCTATATCACAATAACAAAATCACCTGTCAAGCATAAACTATTTACATGTTTTAATATTATCAATACTCTTTACAATAACTGATCAATTATTAATAATTACTCGAATATTTTTACGTAAATGAGGCGCCGGTGCAAGAACGACAATAAATATTATATTTTATTTAGTATTTATGTAAACAATTCACACACATTACAAGTTATCATAAAATGGAAATGTTTTTTGTTATTAAATGTAAAAAAAAAACCACAATAGAAAATTATGACAATATTTTTAAATTAAAACAAAACGACAATCCTAGGAACGTTTTTACAACTATATGAAATCACAATAATTTTTTTGACATTAGAATGAGTTTCCGCTTTTCTACAAAACTCATTTTATCCTCGAATATCTATTTGTCGATGTGACTCTTTTACTTTGGCTTATTACGATTTAAAAATTGAAAATTTTTTAAAGAAAAAACTTCTAAGTGCAAGCTGCTTTTTACAATGTTAGGTAAAGTTTTATCTACATATTATATAAATTCTTGTAATAAATTTACACAATCCTTTAAGTCTACACAATATTATCTCGACTGCTTTGAATAAAATTATTAAATTAATCTTTGAACGATACCAACTGTATTTCATTTCAATTTTTTAAATCTAATAACAACTTTTTTTATTCAATTTAAAAAAAAAAACGAATTACTTATAATTTTTTTTTTACTAGGTAGTTATTATTACGCGTGACAGCTGTTTCGCCTACCGAAAGCATCATCAAACTGTGGGAAGCCACTTACAGAAAATCTATTTATATTATTTCCATGCAGGTACTAATAATGAAACACATAAAATGTTTTCAATTTTATTACCAATGTTCTTATTTAAGTTGACGGTTCATTAGAATAATCGTTAATTTACTGAGACTTCTCCACAGTTTGATAACGCCTTGGGAAGGGGCAACAGCTGTCAGGTAATAATAATTACCTTAACAGAACTTTTTTAAAATACACCGTTTTTTAAATTGATTAAAAATATTCTTTGATTAAAAAATCAAATCAACAAATTAACCTTGAACACAAAAAATAACTAAAATGATTTCAACTCCAACAGCCGAATATGAGATTGAGGTTGTCTCCTAGGGGTAGGGGTAGGGGTAGGGGTGACACATGACAGCCTCAAAACTTTACTCCAAACCATTCATAACCCCGGACAACTCCGGGTAGTTTAGCTATTACCTTATAATAAACACATCTTCAGCAGAGTGAATTAGATAAATGTTAAGATTTTCATAGAAATTATTTTGTGAAAAAAAAATTGCAATTAAACTTGGAAATCGATTTTAAAATGAACTCTTGATGCAGCATCGATGTTTTTGAAATTTAGACATGCTTAGATCTTCGGTTGCATCTTAAATTTTGAAATAACTACAGAAGAATTTGGTCGCTGGTATGGAGGTCCGTTAATATAAACAATAAACATTAAGTTTATTTGAATGACCACATTAATTTGTCAATGGACAAGATTCAAGGAAAAAATATATACATTTCTCAAGTACCAATAATAAATATAACGGTGGATTTCAATTTCATTTAGTTGAAAATTTCTCAAATACAATTTTTAAGAACACGTGACTTAAAATATAAACAGTGATCGCGTGGCGTTCAACCGCGTGCTAATTAACAAATTTATTTACATATTTCACAGGTAATAATTTATCGTGTCAACGCCAATTAAGAAACCTTTTTACATATTGGCTCGATTCCATTTCTTGGGCATTTGGCAACATTACGCGCAATTCAGCAATTCAAGTATTGATCCATGTTTGAAACTATTAATGTAAAGTTGTTTTTTTTTTAATTTTGAAACTATTAATTTAAAGTAATAATTTTAATTTTGATAATATTAACGTAAAGCTGTTTTTAATTTTGAAACTATTAATGTAATGTTTTAATTTTTATTTTGATAACATTAACGTAAAGCTGTTTTTAATTTTGAAACTATAAATGCAAAGTTGTTTTTTAAATTTAGAAACTATTAATGTAAAGTTGTTTTTAATCTTACAACTATTAACTCCATTACCTTAGTGAGCGGGCTTAAATATAAGATTGATACCAGCAAGTGCCGCTAGCACATAAAACTCAGTTTACAATGATTTGAAATAAAAATAAATAAAATCCCTGCAGTAGCTATTGGCAGCCCGCTCATTGGGTAGAGAAGATTACGTACCCCTAACCACAGTTGACACAGGAAGAGGGAGAAATGTTCCCTGGCACTGTACACAATAATTTTGCAATACGATATATGGTATAATTTATGATTGAAAGTTATCTAATAATATCATTTAATGGGCATTTTAAAAAATGATTTTTTTTTCACAAGACAGTTTTTAAAGAGTAAAGTAAATATCAGAATCAACCATTTTTAAAAATGGCTGACGAATGAATTGCTACTTGTTAGTCGCAAAAAAACCAACACCAACTAACTTCGTACAGTATTACAGGCTTTATTGAACTATTTTTTGGGTTTTAAATGGAATAGGTGTAATGCTGCCGTTGGAAATAGTGATTTCACAGCCAAATAAAACGTCTCTATTTTTTACACTACCAAACCATACAAATATGTGCTATTTAAAATTGTATTAAAGTTCAGCAGAAACAAAGTAATCGATTGATTATTTGTTCTCTTTATAAAGAACGTGAAAAATTTGTACAGATTTACATTAGTAATTAAACTTACCACTAATGACCACAAAACATAAATTGTTTATGTAAAAACAGGGGACTCATAATCTTTTAAGAATACTCAAAATAAATAAAATTGTCGGACAAAACAACCATAATTTGATAGAGATTTTTTCTTATAATTATAATTATCTTTTATCATGTTCTTTTTTTTAATAACAAAATAATAAATAATGATATCTTCACTGGGATTTCCCGCGCTGAGGATTTCATTTACAAAATATTAAATTACACTGTATTAAATTGACGAGAAAAATAAAAATATTCGTTGGGTGAGGTGTTTTAAGTGCAGCTGAGTGGTTTCGGTGTTAGTCTGTATTTGGTGTTAACATATTTTCTATTTCAGATCTACCTTTGTAACTTATATTCTTATCTTATATTCTTAATTTGGGAAATGCATGTTATTGGTATCCATCCATTTTGACTTGCTTTTTAATCATTTTGGAAAAGTCGTCAATTCAAAGATTTTGTACTGGTCTCCCACTAGAGGCAAATTTAACAAAAACAAATTTTAGGATCGTTTAAAATGTCAAAAAAAAACTTCAAACACTAAATGTCATGAAAAAAAACGTCTTAGAAACATATTTGTCGACCGAGTGATCGTTCACAGAGAGCACACATTTTATTTTAAAACTAGGAAACTAATTGTTATGAATGAATGTTCACATTATTAGGTACTGCACCATCAAATAATACCCATCTGTGGGAGAACATAACGCTTTCAATTTCACAATCAAAGATAAATAATTATTGTACTAAAAAGCTGACATAGTTCCTTCAATAAAAATCTTATTTCTAACATAATTATCTTGGAGTTCTCATAAAACATAGTAAGTAATTAATTGATGTTGTGGTAATCGACGTTGTGTTTTCATTTCTTACACATGTCGTAGCAATCGACACGTTGCTACATTGCACATATCGACACCTTAGTTCAATAGGGAAATAACTCAATATTTCTGGGTTTTGAGTTAATGATGAAACATAGTAAAGAAACTCTCCCTTCTCTTATTCCAATAAAATAAAGTCTAATTCGTCCTAATTATGTAGTCAGATAATTCTATTTGGAATTAGAATGAACTCAGCACATTCTTAGTTCAATGGAGAAACATGTCAGATGTTTCCGTTTGGAAGATAATAAATATAGCCATTTACACCTATGATATGATAGGTTGATAAATTACTTACTTGTTGCATCTACTGTTATGTTATAGGTGGACCAAATAACTTTACATCGGAGCGATGTCTTGAAAAATGAAATGATGAAAAATTTTCAAATCCAGTTTTCTCAAAATGAGCTATTTTGAGTTAGTTCCCTATTGAACTAAGGTGTCGATATGTTTAGGCAAATATATTATTTAGTTATGTTACTTATGTTGTTGCAATCGATATTTTGTTACTTTATTTATTTTGAAGCAATCGACACTTCGTTATAATATTAATGTTGTTGCAATCGATAGCTTGTTAAAATACTTATGCTGTGGCAATCGAAATTTTGTTACAGTACTTATTGTGTGCTGAACGATAATTTCCCGCATTATTTATGTCGATGCAATCGACAATTATTAATATTACGTATGTTGTGGCAATCGACATTTGGTTGCATTACGTATGTCGTGGCAATCGATTTTGAGTCACATTATGTATGTCGTAGCAAACGATACTATGTTATGCATATTACAAATCTTTGTACAGACTATGAATATAAATATAACTATAATATTTTATTTCCCTAAAATTTAAATGGATTATTTTCCTAGAAGGTGAGGAGAAAGCCTACAATACCTGCTTACAGACTACCATTGAATTGAAATTATGTTTATTTAACAATGTTCCATTTGTGAACAAAACATGTTCACAATCACAACAGTATAATAAAAAAAAACAACCTAATATTTTACACATACAGTTTGAGCGTCGTTTTCCCCTGAATAAACAAATAAATGTACACTTTAATAACTGAAACCATATAAACTATCCACAAATTTCATACTTATTTGTGCTGGAAAGCAAAATCAGCCCTTCTGCTGTCTTTGGAACATCGTTTCACGGTAAGCCTCCAAAACGCGACCCTGAAATCTGGCGAATAAAAAGCGTAAATGAAAGGATTTATGGCGGAATTAAACCAGCCTAACCAAGTTAAGAAAGCCATTAAACCCGGCTTGACATAATCCCTTGGCAGGAAAGGAGTAAGCAGATAATACAGAAAGAATGGCAGCCAACACGCAACGAAACCGCCCACAACAATGCTGAGAGTTTGAGCAGTTTTAGTCTCGCGTCTCAAAGACGAAACTCTGTTGTTTTGGTGCTCCACTGTATGCTCGTTGACGAAGTGTTGTTTCGATCTGATGGAGATCCTGCTAACTTTGCTGGTTTTGTACGTTACAGTGGCACTGCGTTTGAGCTTAACTTCTTCAGTATCCGTTTGTATTTGGAAATTGGTAACGCTTCTATTCATGCTATTGCAGCTTCTGCGGTGATTCTTCTTCTTCTTTTTGATATTCTCGCAGCTATAGCAGCATTGTCTCGAGGGCACCAGCTCGTAGTTCTGGGGAGGTTCCTTGGCCTTGGTTTGGGGTTGTGCAGCGTGCGCTGGGTGGTTTGGGGGAGGGATGGGGTCCCCGTTGGGTGGAGGGGGGGTCACGTTTGGTGGGGCGGCCGCGGAGGCCTGGTTGAGGGAGTCCGAAGTCTCAGATTCCGCACGGAGACAGGCCCAACGGGAGAATCTCTGAAAATAAATAAAAAAAGTTTTTTGAGGAAAGTAGGATAAATTATTATTATCAAATGGTAATAATAAAACATTTCCATTATTATTATGTATTACATAAAATAGAGCGGTGAAACTCAAAACGGGGAGTAATGATACCTAATAATTTATTTATAAATATCTCATGTGTACCCGGCCTTGCTCGGGACTATATATATTTTTTGGAATAAATTTATGAAGTTGTGAAATCTTGCTTGTCGTTAAGGTGCCATTATTCATTTGACAGCAAAAGTAATACCTTGTGACGACTATTACTATCTATAAACAAGGAAACAAATTTAATTTCATTCCAAACATTTATTTTTTCAAAACGTATCTAAATAAAGTTCTTAAGTAGGTGACTACTTGTGTTTTCATTTTGAAAATATTCTACCCAAGCAAACCTTTTTCTTTTCAATACGTAAACTGTGGCTAACCAGAGTGGTTTATCTATGGGCTAACCTCAATACAACATGGCGGGTTCATTGTTATTCATACTAATTTTAATACGTTACAGCAACAGTTTTACATATTCTAAACCTTTCTGTCAATAATAAGAACAAACGGTGCTATTTTCAGCGAAATCAGTCAAGTAATTTTCGAGAAAATCGACGACAGACAGACAGACAAAAACATACGAGGTACGAATTATGATATGAATTCTACTTAAAAAGATTTTATTTCCCTAAATGAAAATAAAAGCATTATTTTTGTACAATTATATAAATAATTCGTTACGAGATAACCACGATGTTAAAACATATTTAAGAATGTTTTTTTCTGAGAAGAAATTCGAACAAAACAAACGTACGAACCTACTCATTTTCAAATCAGTATTGATTACCTAACCCCACAACCAACACACATAAATATCACATAATATTATTAACCCTCCGAGGTAACGAATTAATATTTCAAATAAACTGCGAGCAAGAATAATACCTATTAATTCGACTGTAAATGCGGCGCCATGGGATGGTGATTATTATGTGTGCTAAATTGGTGTAAGGGAAGAAAGGCGCCCTAAATTATATTTGTATCTACTGAATCTGGGTTCAAGCTCGCACGCATTTATTACCGCTTATTTGTCTTAATATTGCGAAACGTTATTTCACGAGGTTTCTAAACGCTTATAGCGCACACACATTAATACGTGAATATTTATTAACACAGTTAACATTGAGGTGTTAATTCAATTCCGCTAAGTTATGCAAAACTTTACGTATGGATGTGGTTACTCAATTTCAATTTACTAGTATTTATTAGTAAAGTGTCGGAGCCAGTGGGACTATGGCATCCCCAATTGGGGTATGTTGTGAGATTGTTTGCTAATTTTGGTTGTGGACTTATTTTCATACATTAATATAAGGCATGGAACTGGCAGAGGAAGCAAGATTGAGAAATGATGGTTCGGGCAGGTAGAGCGAATGAACGAAGAAAGGAGTGTAAGGAGAATGAATACATGACGCGAATGTGAATGGAAGAAGTAGCCGGGGACGTCCGAGGAAGAAATGGCACAATCAAGTGAATCAAATACTTGAGTCGGCCTATATTAGATGTCGAAATAACAGAAGAGAATGTATGATACGATGTATGAATGTGAATTAAATAAAAGTGTATGTCAAGATCGAGTTGTTTGGAGGTCCGTCTTCTCTGCCTGCCCCTCCGGAGAAACGGCGTTATGTTTAGTAAGTAACATAATTTTATCTTATTATTTAGGAGTCTTGATAAATAAAAGGGATTAAAGGGAAGGGTCTCACTGGGAAAATTCCTGTGTCGCGACAGACACAGGGTACGTAAATTATATAATGGTTAAATACAGTAATACATAATTTTCTTTAGGCTTAAAAAAAAAGTAATTTTAATATAAACGTACGAATTTGTTTTGGATCACTTCAATTCAATATAATAATCTCAACCGGTTTCGGAAGTACCCGTCCCTCGCCGGAAGTATATTAAAACTAAACTACGGTAATATACAGCAAAATACCTTTACCAATATACTTTAATATTATCGAACTTAGCGGAAAGTATCTATAATTACATGTTTATTATTTTTTAAAGGATTTGCCTACTTCAAATTCTACACCTAATTTATATTTACATTGCAAAACTAAAACATTAAAACAAAACTAATCAATAGACATCAATACTTGTACCACATTTAACACATCGGATTCATTGGAAAAATATCTAAAAGAGGACTATGCGATTAATTATATTATAACGAATTGAAGTGGTTCACAACAAATTTATACCTTAAACCACAAAGTAAATTCTTTTACGAATATGAAATAAAGTAAGATTAATCCCATGAATGAAAATAAAAATTAAAAATGAGAAAGAAAAGATGAAATAAAATATATGAAAAAATCTTCGTTTTTAATCACTTTATTAATGAAGTGGTTTGTTTGAAACAAATAATTGTTTCATGTAAAGATAATTTCAAGCCACAAACTGATATCTTTATTTTATTTATCGTAGAAAGCAAATACAATCTGGAAGTTAAATTTTAAGATATTGTTCGGGTGTATAGAGGTTAGGTAGTTTATATTATTGTAATTTTTTAATAGTGTTTATGAAGTACTGGCACTTGTGATATTCGGGATTAAATTACAGTTTTCCATAATTCTGCTTCAGGTTCAAATAAATAAGTCCCTTTTAGAATTTTATATTTTTCTCTTCGTCGTACCGATACGTCGTAATAATCAACTCGAGGGTGCTTGAGTTGATTATTCTCAAATGCGACACTATTAAAATATCGGCATATTTTTTTATTGTTATTGGTCCATAAAATATAGTGTTAAAGAAAATAAATCAGGAAACAGAACACCTTCATACGCAGTGAAGGGATTACATCAAGTTCTCCTAGTAATATCGTGAAATCCTAGTCTGAAAATACACCATAACTCACAGTGCTTGCTTTCATATTAGGGTGTAAGCCTCAGCAAAATAATATTAATATTAATTTACTTGAAAGATTATTTATTGCGAAACTTTAGGGTGGGAAAATGGTAAATTGAAAAAAATAAACTTCTCGTAGAGCCTCGTTCCTCTACCCCCGCCGGCCTACCCTTAAAATAAATGACTTGGGTGAATAATGCAAGGTTTCATTTAAAATCTTTATTTTTTACGGTCCAGGATGAGGGACAAAGCTTGGATTTTTTACGAAAATGTTGGAGGTATTTGCTAGTGATAGACGTAAGATTTTTATCCATCTTAATCGGTTATGAGACTCTTTAAGATCATCTGTACGATTATCTGTAATTTTATCTTTTATTAACGATTATCTAGACGGTTGTAAAAAAATAAAATACTCTTTTGGATAAACCCCCATTCGGATTTAACTAATGAATTGAAAACCAATAATAATTTCAGATAATCCCAGGAGGAGATATGTCTTAGGAAGGCGATACAACTAATTCCCTTGATGATAATTATACATAATTATATCATCATAATTATTATATACATATTATCCACTTTTCCAGAATTATGGAAAATTTCAAAAATATGTCCTATTTTTAAAAATGGTTCCAAAAATCAATCGAGAATTATAGACCTGTTGCCATACTTTCAGCTCCTGCTAAACTATTTGAAAAACTAATCCATAAATTCATTGTACCTCAAATAGACGCATATATTATCCCCGAACAGCATGGTTTCAGAAAAGGAAGATCTACGGAAACCAATCTGATGGTTTTCACTGACTATGTTGCTAGGTCCCTAGATAGTGGATACCAAGTAGACTGTTCGTATAATGATTTCTCCAAAGCCTTTGATACCGTGAATCACGATATCTTACTAACAAAACTTGCCCAAATGGGTTTCTCCCTACGTATGCTAAAGTTTTTTTAGAAGTTATCTCAAAAACCGGAAGCAATTTGTCACACACGGAATTTTTCAATCCGCTGATTTTCTTGTTTTTTCTGGGGTCCCCCAAGGGTCAATCCTAGGGCCTCTTCTCTTCTCTATTTTCATTAATGACATTGCAAAAGTCATCCGTTTTTCTCGCTTTCTCCTTTTCGCTGACGATCTCAAATTATTTCTACTAATTAGAAATATTTTAGATTGCCTACATCTTCAAGCTGACATTGATAACATCTCTGAATGGAGCCTACGAAATCAGCTTTATTTCAATATCTCAAAATGCGTAGTCCTGTCTTTCACCAGAGCATTTAGTCTCACCTACCACAGATATACTATGCTCAGTCATAATCTCAAACGTGTTTCTACTATAAAGGATCTTGGAATCGTGTATGAAAGTAAACTTACGTTTCGTGTTCATATCGAAGGGGTATGTCAATCTGCATTAAAAATGTTAGGATTTGTCATTCGGACCGTGAGGGTTTTTCGGGATACTCGTACTCTTAGAATATTATACTTCTCTTTAGTCCGTAGTAGGCTGGAGAGTGGGTCGGCTATTTGGAATCCTCACGAGACGGGGTGCTCCCTCATGTTAGAGAGGGTTCAGAAAAAGTTTTTGAGATTTCTTTACATGAGGGAGTACGGACTCTATCCGTGGCTTTATCCAACTAACTTTCTTCTGGGCATGCTTGGATTTCACTCCCTGCAGCTCAGAAGAGAGGGGTATGCCGCTACCCACTTTTTTAGACTACTGCGAGGCTCCATAGAGAATTCAGCTATTTTGGAACGCATAAGTCTTTATGTTCCTGATGACTATCTAAGACAGCGTCGTCATAGATTATTCTATCTTCCTACCTGTAGAACCAACCTGCCAATGGTTCTCCCGGTGGGGAGGAGTATATTGCTCCTGAACAAAATCTCACAGGATATCGACATATTTTGCGTCAGTGAGGAAAGATTCAAAAGGGAAATTCTATTGATTCTTGAAAGAATCTCTTCTCATTGACGCGATCTTCACCACTGCCTGAATTTATTTAAATATCTCTGAATTTTTTATTTTTTTATTTTTAGTATATTTCTTCATTGTTTTACAAATATTAAATAAGTACCTATAATTTCTCTTACGTATTAAATATAACATGTTTGTAATTGTATTAGAAATTAAATAAAAACATTATTATTATTATTATAATAGAACAAGCGGTGGCAGTTTTCAAGTGCGTTTGTGCAGTGAAATCCCATAAAAAGGAAAAGATAATAAGAAATACTTGTATGATAAAATCACCCGCTTTAAACAGCGCGTTATTCAAATTCCGCGCTAAAAAAATACACCCGTTCGTATTAATACAGCTCGAGAGCGAGTGCGAAATGAATCCCATTCATATATATCCGATATGAATTTAGCACCTATGAACCTTTCTGTTCTGAGAAATAGTTCATACTAAAACTTACTCGTTGCGCTTAAGTGGCAAATCGTGGAAGCGTGCAAACCTTATGAAACTGTTAGCTTCCCGGGTGCACAGCGACTATGCGATTTATTAATACCAAATGCGTACGGAATAGTCTTTTGCAAAAAAAACTGTGATTACTGTGTTTGAAGTTGTCATTGCAATAAAATAATTACTTAAAATGTAAATTTTTTAACTTGAAATCCATCAGTTTCTTTTGTAAATTGTGTTCTTCGTGTTTAAAACATTATTTTTTATAATCTAAGATATTGGGAGTATCCATTGGAATCTACAAGGTGACAGACAGTGTCAACAAATTTGTACGGAATAGTTTTATCAGGCTAAATTATTCCTAAAGCTGTAAGGTTAACGATGTATAACTGTTACTAATGAATGCATGAAGGATGTACCGGGAATTTAATTAATGGAATTTCAATTAAAAGAGATAGATCTTATTCTTAAATAGCTACATGATATATTTACCAAAAGGTTAACACGGGAGGTAATTAAAATGTAGGAATTGTGATCTGAAGTTAATCAACACTCGGTTACGAATGAATCCGTTTCTTGGTTACCTCCCTGACGTTTGGGACACTGCTCACTGCGCATGCGCGCGCCAGTGTTGCCATTCATCGGGACTTGCCAGTACGATAAAATAGTGATCGCAGTTTCTACAGTATTTTGCAAGAATCAACACATTTTCTTCTGTGATCGGTATTAAAAGTTCATTACTGAAGATGATACTTATCCATATAAAGAAATGAACAATAAAGTTTCTAACGCAAATTGTGATTTTCGTATTTAAAACTGTTTTTTGTAACCTACGACAATGCATCATTCATTAGCCACGGACGCTTATGAATTCATTCAAATGGACGATTTATTAGATTCGTTAAATTGTATATTTTTAGTAGGTCGCTAATCTCTGGTGCAATGATATGATGTAATTCCTTTAGATTTAGGGGAAAAAATCATAATTATGGAAAAGACTAACATAGGAATTATAAGGGAATTTTTCTTCCCTTTTTTAATCTTCGATTGAGCTCCCAATGAGAACCGACACTGAGAAGAAGCGTATTTATTTTTTTAAGAAATTTTAATTTAAATCGTATTTAATAATGAAATTGTTCAGTTCTGCAAGTATTTTTGTTTTTGCTATTGTGACAGCTGTTTCGGCGTTCAAGACCATTTTAAACTTAGGTTATAAAGTTAACTTGCCATGAGAAGTAACTCTTTGTCCGAACGATTAAACCCCCTGTGCATTGTGCCGCGAGTGTGGCGCTCCTCCGAACAGGGTCGTCTGGAAAGATGACCGGCCACCTCCGCCAAGCCGTGTGAGTTTTTCCCGCTTTCCGAATCCTTTTACCGTGCAACGAGCCTTGGTAAGTAATAATTATCCCCTTGTGACGCATCAGGAAGAGA
Source organism: Halesus radiatus (assembly GCA_022606495.2). NCBI lineage: Eukaryota > Metazoa > Arthropoda > Insecta > Trichoptera > Limnephilidae > Halesus > Halesus radiatus. The sequence continues at coordinate 34,051 of JAHDVE020005298.1, read as the reverse complement.
TAGAGAACATTAGAATTGCAAGTTAGATGTAAATACATGTGATTCGCCTAACCTATGTGTACCAGTTACTATAAGTTTGATCCCCTGCCCTCTCGCAAGATTGACGACTCCTGCAGCTGCCTACCATCTGAGGTATTTACAAAGAGTGCCGCCATGACCGGCTAGGCGGTTAACAGACGCTGGAGACAAAGAGAACAGACTCCCTTGGTCGCGCCTCTCGCCCACCAAGCCTCGCCCTGCCTCCAGAGGGTCGTCCGCCGTACTATGTTCCCCAAACCTGGCCCCCGTTACAACGATACCCCTATAATGTGTAAAGGGAGTAGTTATTTATAACTTTCTTACACTATTTTCTTGTTCTTTTATTAATATAAAATCACACAAACATTTCAATTAGATCGACCCCTTCCTTTCTACACCCCATAACAAATTAGCGAGTAACTTTTAAAATAATATCTTTTCTTTATTTTTATAATTTTCTTCTTTTTTTTACCAGATTCACTCATATATAATACCCAAGTGGAAACCTGTAAATAGTGAATGTTATATCACTAATTTATTGTACTTTTTATTTAACTGATGTATGGCAGTGAGGCATGGAATTGGCAGAGGAATGATGAAAGCAAACTGAATGCCGTAGAATTAAGATCTCTGAGGCGAATGTCTAGTAAAACCATGTATGATCGCGTGACAAAATATTGAAATTTGTAAAGAATGCAAAGCTGACGTTTGGGCATCTAGAGCGAATGAACGAAGAAAGGAGTGTAAGAAGAATATATGACGCGAATGCGAATGAAAGAAGCCGGGGACGTCCGAGGAAGACATGGCACGATCGAGTGAATCAAGTAATTGAGTCGGGCCATGTCAGAAGTCGAAATAATAGAAGATAATGTATGAGACGATGTATGAATGTGAATGAAGCAACAAGTGTATGCCAAGATCGAGTTGTTTTTGCGGTCCGTCCTTTCTGCCTATCCCTGCGGAGAAACGGCGTCATGATTAGTTAGTTAGTTTTATGTAAACTGTTGATCTTGGGAGACCAAACAAAAATAAAATAAAATAAGATATCTTTAGAAAAGAATATCTCCATTTATGTAATATTAAAATGATATTAATATTCTCTCTAATGATTAAAATAATAATTACTTTCCTTTCACAGTTCCCTGGAATTAAAATTGTTATTTTTTATTTAATTAATAGACTTTGTTCGAAAAACGAGCCACGAATAAAAAATAAAAAAACAAAAATATATCGAAAAGTTTAACTTAATTTGAATTTGAACAAAACGTTTTAAATAAAGAACAGAACACAAAACCGTTGATAAATCTTTAAATGATGAGACAAAGCCTTATTAGAGTTCCGAGGCTCGCTTTTAAAATTGATATTGAAATTTTATTGTAATTAAAACACAAGCGAGACGGTTTCTTATTGTCTTAAGATATTTCTATTATTCCTTTAAGCAGGACGGAAAAGAAAAGAAAGGAGAATTGAAAGAGGATGAAAAATTTTAGGCCATTATTCTTATTTCGTTACAATAAGTTCGTTGTAATAGTAATTCGCCTGTTGTAAAATATTTCGGAAATTTTCGACTGATTTAAAAAAAAAAAGATTAGGTATGTGGTAGAGCCGCAAGTTCCTTGGCTCCGGATTTAGTAGTCACGAGTTCGAAACCCGGTGTGGGCAATATTTTGTTGTTGTTTTATGTGATTATGGCACTGGAGTTTTAACTGCTCCCAATTGTCTGGAGCGAGTAGTCTATGGCATCCACAATAATTGTATCTGCACTCTGGAACGAGTGGCAAGTATACTACATATTATTTTTTAATTTATTTATTATGTAACGATGCAAATTAATGAAACGAAATTTACTTACGCAAGTCGGGATTTGAGTCCGCAACCTCCGGATTCCTAGTTGAGAGCCTGCTGTGTTATTTCTCAATATTAACATAACATATTTAGTATATTTAGTTACATACTCTCAGTATCGCCCTGGAGAATCGGAATCAAAAAGTTGCTTGAGATGCCTTCAGTCGTGCTTAGTGATTAGATCTGTTTAGCCAGGCACATCATGACTTTCCTCCTCCCCGTCTCTTCTAACATCTCGCTCGCTTCAGCTTCACAATATACCCTAAATAGGAGATGGCATAGTCCCACTGGCTCTGGGTAGTTGGAACCATTGTGTGGTAATCGCATTAAAATTGAAGGCATTTGATAATTTTTCCAGTATATAGGAAATGCCACCACTATTTCTTTTACTATCACAAGTAATTAATTGTTTAATGTTAACCATTTTCACGCATAGAATTGTACAATTTTTAACATGGAATGTGCAAACATTACCTTAAAATGTTACTAGTTTTGTAATGCCGTAATATTAACAAACCATTTCCGCCGTAGAAACATCCTTTGTTGTATACTTAGAACATTAAAATGTTTCGTTTAAACAGAGAATAGAGAGTACAAGATAAAAGTTTCTGTTTTTTAATATGTTCATTAGGGGATGAAATAACATTACGAAATAAATGTACAACAAAATTGGGATAGGTAATTTTTTAATTTGATTAAATTTTTTGTATTTATTTTGCACATACAAACTCGTGTTGATTCACCAGATCCCCATTACAACATACATTCCACCAACCTATAACTAAAACGGCTTTTGGACAAAGAAATTTGCAATATTTCTCTATAAAATTATTTAACATCCTCCCTCTAAAATAAAAAAAAAAAAACAATCAAAAATATGCCGACTTCAAAAGAAATATTAAGATATAGATTATGGACACGGGAAGGAAGAATATAGATACAATGTTGCGACCTAACAAAGATTAACGCCCACGTTATGTTTTCTTCTAGATTTAACGGTTTGAGTTCCTTTATCTCTATATATAAAAATGAATGTTTGTCTGTCTTCGATTTACTCGAAAATTACTGGACCGGTTTTTCTGAAAATAGCACAGTTTGTTCTTATTAGTGCCGGGGAGGTTTAGAGTAGTTTGAATGAAATCCAATATGTAAAACTGTTGCTATAAAAAAATAGTATAAAAAACATTGCACCCCCCGTGTTGTATTGAGGATATCCCACAGATATGCCAATCTGGTTAGTCACAGATTACATATTCAAAAGAACAAGGTTTTGTATGGGTAAAATATTTTCAAAATAGAAAACACAAGTAGGTACCTACTTATGAAGTTTATTATATAGATATGTTCTGATAAAATAAATGTTTGGAATGAAAAAAAACTTTTGTGTAATGTTTCTAAGTTTCTTTGTTTAGCGATCAAACTTGTCAATTTGAGTGTTCTAAAACGGGATTTGTTCCTAGTTGGCAGTGAAAGCTTTTTTTTCTGTTAAACAATGTGTATTTAAAATAAATAAGTATTTTTATTATAAGACTATATTTTTAGCCTTTTCAACATAGCCCGGTCAAAAATTGGTTATTAAAAAAAGTTAGGTTGTGTTTTTTAATTTTTTTATTGTATCATTTTCTACTATTTCCGTTTTTTGTTTTTCAAAGCGACTGTATGACAGATATCTTTCGGTTTCCATAAAGATAATACTAAATTCAAGGATTATGTGATCATTCCAGGATTATGGGAAGCTGGGAAGAAACGACTTAAGCTTAAGCTGATTTGTTAAATCGTATTCTGAAGAAATCGGTTTTACAATACAATGCATAAATAATCTGGGATTTAATTCTTTTACCGAACGATTGAATAATCCCATTCTATTTGAGATATTAAAAACAAAACACGTAATGAATAAATCAATATAATTAATCTATATGTGACTTTTTCTACACAATTTCCTTACAGCGCCCTTGAGGTGATTTTTCACAAAAAGGGCGCTATATAAATCGTCCAAGTATTATTATTATTATTATTAATCATGCGAATTCGATTGTGTGAATCCAACACAAATATTTCAGAAGAATTAATTTCAAATTAGGTATTCGTGCAGATTACATTAGTTATGATTCTCTAATCTAAAATACAGAAGAATATCTTAACTAAGTTTGTATTTATATTTTAAATTGTGCGCCTTAGAAACTTACCTTAAAAATAAGAATTAAAAAAATAAATCAAAAATTTATTTCGTAAACAAAATAATAGCAATAATTAACGGAAAAGATAAAGAAGACAGTTTAGGCCACTCAGGCATTTATTCACTTCAATATAATGATTGCCCGGCGTTCTATGTAGGCAAAACGTCGCGTAATGTTAATATCCGTGTAAAAGAACACTTAAGATGTCTAAATAATAATGGTTTCTCCGAATTTGCTAACCATCTCTTAGAAACAGACCACACATTCGATAAAAATACAGGTACTAGTTTACCGCATAAAAATGTAACCGGTATTCGATTAGATAACTTAGAAGCATTAGAAATAAGGAAAGCAAAAAACACTAATAGTAGACTCATAAATAATCAAATAAATTTAAATAAAAGTCCAATCTATAAATTATTCCCAATAAACAAAGTACATTCCCTTTCCGGTCAGCAGGTACCTGCTGATCTCCCACCCTTGGCCCTTCACTAGCCTGTTTGTATCAAACTATAACACATTTGCATCTTAGTTCACAGTTTAGTTGTATACTGACCTGAAGAAGCTACGGTAGTAGCGAAACCCGGTCGGTTAAAATATAAATAAAAGTGATATAAAACAAAGTTATTGTTTTATTTTATAAATTATAATGTCACATCACCAAGTTACCGCTTCATATGAAAATATAAAAAAAAAAATAGCACCCTGCACCGTCCCCCTCCCCCTCCAAATCACCATTCCCACTCCCACTACCCTCACCTAATAATGTATAATTATTTATGCACTTGTTTAATTTAAGTTAGTTTTGAGAACGTTAGTGAATGACACGGATGTGTCGAAACCGGTAACACAGTAATGAAATTAAGTAACAAATGTACTTGGTGGATAAAACTCTTCAAACAAAATCAATATTTTCTGAATTATTTTTATTTTTGTTTTAATAAATAACAGCTGGTTTGATTCCCCTGAATTGCTTTTGATATTAAATAATTAAGTACCTACTAGATCAATTAGACTGAAATAGTCTTATCATTGTAACTATCCCGGCACTAATGCAGAACGGAATTCAATAATATATCGCTCGCATCCACTATGAAATGAATTTTCTAATATCTTTGACACAGATGGCTTATAAATTATCATTTAAAAGGTGCATAATACAAAGTTAGTTTATTATATGAAGTACTTATCAATCGATTAACCTACATAGATAACTGTTTTCTATGTAATATTTCTATTTTAGAAACTGATAATACATGGTGGAATTCCATTATAATATAATAACACACATATGAAACTTATTTCCACTTTTATTTTATTACTCCGTGACCGGTTTCAGCTTGTTAAAGCCATCTTCAGACTGGTAAAAGTTAATCTTAAACTACGGTTTACATACACAACATGTGAGGGAGGAGGGGTGGGGAGAGACTACAAGGGATTTATTCTATTAGTCTTTCCCCACCCTTCCTCCCCCACATGTTGTGTATATAAACCGTAGTTTAAGATTAACTTTTACCAGTCTAAAGATGGCTTTAAAAAGCTGAAGCCGGTCACGGAGTAATAAAATAAAAGTGGAAATAAGTTTCATATGTGTGTTATTATATTATTATTGTTTTCTATGTATTTTGATTTAAATTATTACCTGATTAAATTATCACATAATTAGATGACATCAAAGGAAATACCTCTAGTCGGCCTCGGCACAGGACTACGTAGTGAGGAGGATTAAGAAAAAACACAAATATATCAAATAGTTTTGCTAAATATAACAATTAGTATACCATTTTGTATTTTAAATTGTTATTCCGTAAACATTTTTATATTTACATTATGTTTTACATTTTCGCATGATCATTTATATAGTTGCTAATAAAATAAACAAATAAAAAAATACAACTCCTTTATATTAGTCTTTTAATCCTATGTGTTAATTATATATTTGAAGGTTTTTATACATGTTTTATTATGGTTTATATTTTGGTACTTTTTATACTTTTTTTTATCATGAAAATATTGTGAATGACACACATCTGAAAATGGCAACTGAAAAAAAAACACCCACATTTTGGAAAATCACGAGATTTGCACTCATGTTACTTAAAATGTTTTCCATAACTTTTCGTATATACCCACTAACTCAGAGCTCTCGTATAAACTACAAATATTAAACAAAGCTTGCAACATGTACCTACTTAGGTTAGTTATTATAGCATGTAGAGGTCGAATTAAATTAAATTAATATAGCATCAAACAAAATACGTAAATGGTTTTGCATTACGGAGAATTACTACGTAACTGGAGTTAATAAACCGTAAACATATGAATATTACATCACAAGAAGCAACGGGTCCTTCAATAAACATAATTATGTACTTAAAAAAAATTTGATAATAGAACAAACGTTAACAAAATACGCTTGGTAAAAAGTGTACAGGTGGAATTATGAAAAAAAAAAACAAGAGACAGTTTAATAAATTACCGTCTTTTATCTTTAAGTAGGCAGTAAGAGCATTATGGGGTAAGAAAAATAACCAAGGGGAAAAAACGACCATTGTAACAATTGAGTAGATAAAAAAATATTCTTATTATTTAATTGATATTTTATACGTTGTACTGGAAATACAAAATATTATATGAAAAATTAAAGGATTCGATTTTCTTGAATGGTGTATTTTTTTATGTGAATACCGCACACGAGTATTAACTGTCCAGAGCCAGTGGGACTATGGCATCCCCAGTCGGGGTAAAATGTGAGGCTGAAGGAAATGGGTAAGGGAAGGAGATAGGGAAGGAAAAAGTAATTGGTTATTGAGATCTGGTAACGAAACACGGATGAAGCCATTTCAAGGTAGTGTTTTATTCTCCATGGTGGTGGTTTTTCAACATGGTACTGATAATATTTACTACCCCGGAATGTGACGCATGTATACAAAATATTACCTCATGTAAATTAAATATGAGATAACAAATATGTAAATTAAATTAAAAAAATAAGTATTTTTATGTTTATATAAATTTTAGATATTTTAAGAAGATGTTGTATGATGTAATAAAAATATGATTTTTTTTTATTACCGCACAAGAGTCCCAGCTGCTTCCAACGGTCTAGATCCAGTGAGAGTATGGCATCCCCGATTTGAGTATGTTATGGGGCTGACGGTAGTGGGAAGGGGAAGGAGATGGGAAAAAGAAAGGTGAGGAAGTACCTGGCTATTCAGATCTGGTCACCAAATACGGATAGAGCCATTTCAAGCAACGTTTCGATTCTGAACGGTGGTCTTTCACCAGGGCAAGTATCTACCACTCTGATTATATTATAGAATATTTTCATAGTGCTTCTAAATGAGAGATCCAGCGCTGGGGCGAAGTAGAATTAAAGTATTGAAACATTACACTTCATTACAACTAACAAAATAATATCAATAAATCTCAATGAAACGGCACCAAACATATGGGAAATAATTAAAAAATGATATTAATAATTCTAACGGGAAGCATGAGATTAAATAGCTCAATTCGTAGCGATGCAACCCTCGGGATAGGATAGAGGCCCTGTGTTCGAGTCTCAGTCACGACCGTATCCTTTAATATTAATGTTTTTTTCAATACTTAATATAACAATGAAGTGTAAAGCTTCAATAGTGAATTCTAATTTGAATAATCCTTTTAGATTTGTCAAAAAAGTCAAAAAGATGCTTCGTAAAAAAATAAAATAATTGTCATATTTAAGACACCATCTATGGGCGTAATTCATGTTCAGTCACAACTTTGTGCTCTTGTACAAAGATGGCAGATAATATCCATACATAATAATATAGGAAATAATATCTATAATTTTCAGGGGAAGTATGAGATTGATAAAATGACGGCATTTAACAAAGTCAAGGAAGCTCTATTTTTTTATAATGATTCCACACAGGAGGCCCTGAGGGAAATACATTACCTCGAGGCCTATATAATCTTTGGAGATTCTGTGTGGAGGTTCTTTTAGACGATAGGAAGGAGTAAAATTAGGTCTTGAAGAGATCCATATTGTACGAGAGAGGAAACACAGAGGTCGACAGATCATTCTACAGCCGAGCTGTTGATCACAAGAACGAGTCGTAGAAGCGACCCGTTCTCATTTGACAAATGTCAACCGTGTGCAAATATTTGGCGTGTTTCCCGAGTGTGCATCGGTGCCGAAGGGATCAATGACGCTAGTTCTGCAGAGCATCTTCCATTAAGGATAGCATTTCCACATGACGTCTGTGCTCCAAAGATTGAAATCCGTTTGTTAAGATAGGCGAATCTATCAAACGGATCGCCCGTTCCTGCACAGAGTCAAGGGTTTTTTTAGATATTTTTACTCCCTAATTCTACAGTGGGGCGCATTGACGATTTTTACAGGGTCAGCAGATGTTTACTATTAGAGTATCTGCGGGCTCTGTGCAGTACGCCCAGCTTCTGATAGGCTAACTTTACTCTGGCTTCGATTTAGCCCCCATACCTGAGCTGGTCTCTTAAGGTTACACCAAGTATATCGGTGGAGAGCTTGTTGGGTAGATTGCTTCATGCACGTTGCATGTCCCGGATAGACTATAGGTTCTGAGTTCGATTCTGGTAGCGGGCGTACCTGTTTATTTTCCGTTTCATATTTTAGTCGATGTTATTTTCAATAATTAAAAAAACAAATGCTCGCGCCGGGAACCGAACCCGCGACCTCTGGATTCGTAGTTGAGGATCGTAACCGCTTGACCATGGAGTTCTATTCTAGTATTAGCATTTTTATTAGTACGGTGTTAGTTGCTAAGGGTCTATTTCTCTAAGGGTATTTAGGGTTCCAATTAGCAGCAGTCTCTTAATAAATAACAACTGAATGTATGTATCAATTATTCACAATTCATTAGCACTATCCGGCGCGTAATTGATCAGTAAATAACTAATTAGCCCGGATGATTTGCGGCCAAGGCGCCCTGGAGAGTTGTCGACTGTAATTGTTGTAGGGCAGATACAATGAGAATCTTCCTTTATATGATGTCTAGATGATTATGAAAATAAACCTCCAAGGTGTTTTTATAGACACTTGTTATTTCTGCTACTATCAGAACCTTGAATATCGTTAAGCCACGTCTCCCGCGAATGTTAATTCGAATCATTTCACAAAAAAACACACACAAAAACATTTGTTTTCATACACGTTCCGTCTCCGGTTAAAATGTCTCGTTTTGGTTAAAAACAAAACATTTTGTGTAGATAACAATATGGATTATAGAATAATCTTGAGAATTTAAAGCATATTTTATAGGTTGAAATAAAATAATATGTCACAGAATGTAAAATTAATAAAAATATTTTCTGTAAACCAATGTTTAATGCAGTCGATGAATGTGTTTATCATAATGTATCCTATAAAAGGTTCGTAATATGAGAGCTATTAGAAATATCAGACAAAATGAGAGAATACATAAAATTAATTTTTTTAAAATTATTTTTACTGATACGTAAGCAAACTTCTTCTCTGAAGTATCCTCGGACGGGGCGTATAGATAGAAACGTACCATGCGGCGATTATTAAAAAAATGAAATTAACCCTTTCCCCCTTCCCCCCTTCAACCCTCGAGGTATATGTTTTCCATCGGTGACGGAAAGCAAAAACGTTGTGTATGCACACACAAATATATATGATAACTCCTCTTTGTTTCGTTTTTGTGTAAATGTTTTCAAATCGCAGGAGACGCGGCTTTATGGATAATGCGGTAAAGATGATCTCCGGTCGTACGTAATATATACCGAACGGTCGGTGTTGCCAGATGGATATGAATAATAATCCCGTCCTCGCTTTTTGTAGGTACCTACTAAAAGCGCTTTTGATTATTGAAAAATATCGTAACATTTATAGATATATACTTTGATAGCTTGATGATAAGAATAGTAATAACAACAACAATAATAATAATAATAATATTAAAAATAATAATATTAAAAATAATAATAAAAAAATTAAACATTATAAAAAATAAAATAAAAATAATAATTATAATAATAAAGATGAAAATAACAAAAACGGTAAAAATATAAAAAAAACAGTAATAATTAAAAAAAAAAAAAACATTTATTTGCCAATAAATTGTTTTTGTAATTGGTAAAAAGGCTCACTCCTCAGCTATACATTCCACAGTCCAGAGTGCAACTGGTTTTCAGCAGTGCCCATAGAAATTATATGAAGATAAAGTTACGTCAAATTTTAATACTAAAATAAAATAAAACGAAAATTGAAAAATATTTAAAATAAAATAAAATAAAAATAGAAAGTATTATAAACATTTTTTTACAGATTCACTAACACAAGTATCCATTTGATTGTTTATCAACGATGTTGTGCGGCTGACTGTGCAGTCAGTAACCATTCGCTGGAGAACTTCTTGAAGCACTGCAGAGATGTCGACCTTCGAATAAATAGTGATATTTCATTCCAAAGTTTTGCTAAAGTTTTTTTTGTTCCTCTGCCACAGGTCTCTCCGAGTGGTTCGCTATGCAAGGTGACTTGGGGCAGGGGTGCCCGTGTTCATGAGGTGAGGTTGTCAAGGTCTTGGTGGCCGCCGGACAGGGAGAGGTCGGCATAGGGAGACCCTTTGACCTATCTAGCTAGACTCTCACGACCTTGCACTGCAATTGCAATTTGAGGGATGGATTCATACGACCGTCACTCCTGGATACACTGACCCCCAGATTCCTACCCACCCCTTATACCTTTTTCCTTTCCCGAACTTCCTCTCCAACATTTCCTTAAAAAAAGCTCCACACACCAACCCCATAGATTACATAGCCCTTGAGGACAATTATTTTCCTAAGAGGGCCTCCTGCATGGAGTTAATGTAAAAAATAAAATGTAATAATAATAATACGAACTTTTTATTTATTTACTTTTTTTTTACTTTTTCCGCAGTAGGACTCACTCCTGACATAGATGCAATATCTATACCATAGTTTTAGTTTTAATTGTACCAGTCTGTATATGCCCGCGATAGGGTGAAACCGGTCCGATCGAAAATAAACAAGTGGAAGGAAGTTACAAAAGTTTTCGAATAAAGAAAAAAAACATTGTAAAATGGATTTTCACCATGAATTAATTGATCGTTTCAAAATTAGAAATAAGTAATTGTATAATAAAATGTTCATTAATAAGGTGAATTTATATAATTTCATAACGTAATGTCAGTGGCGCCATCTAACGACGTGGTAATTACCTGAGTAAAGCAACTAAAGTAAATTATCTTAATGAAGTACGTACGTAAGTACTTTGGTTTTATCTGCAGCCACAGATGATGACTCCAGCTCGCACGTAAGATGAAGACAGAATATTATCATTTTACTTTCCTTTTATTGTACCATTTATTATACTCTGGAGTGCTTGAATAGCGTGTGAAAAGATAGGATGTTATAATAGAAGCTTAGAGAAGGAGATAAGTATGTAGATATGAAAAAGTGATGTTAAATTTGTCCTCCAAAGTTTTGTGCACTCTGTATTGCATATAAAAAGTACGAGTTTGAATTACATTGTGACCTTTCAATGACACGGCTCTTATCTGTTATGTTAGCTCAACTTTATTAAATCAAATATTTATCCACTTAAATATAATATACACAAATATATTGTTTGCGCCAGTAAGTCGTCGAATTGGCCAAAGGTTGTAAATCTTAGTCTTTATGGATGGTTTAAATCGAGAAAATCTTAACGTGAATAGGTGATTGTTAACTCGTTAAATGAAAACACTACCGTTATTAGCACTTTTATATATTTTTGAAGATTAATGCATTAATGTTTTAAGGCGATGCAATGCGAAGTAATGCAAAATCACTTGTTCTTGGATTGATAATTTGATGGCCTAGAAATATTACAGATGATTTAATTAAGTACTACTAGTAGACCACACCTTGGTCTATGGTTAATCTGAACATTTTTCGGCCGAGTCTTTTTATAAGCCTAAAAAAAAGTTTAAAGTGCAAAATCTCCTACTTATGAACCCTTTTTCAGATTTTGTCATATTGTTCACTGTGGAAAATTAAGTTCACTTCCATCATGAGCAATGTAGCTTTGCAATATACATCCATCTTTTTTTTTTTTTACATGAATACCGCACAAGAGTCTCAAGTGCTCCCAACCGTCTGGAGCCAGTGAGACTATGGCATCCCCAATTGGGGAATGTTGTGAGGCTGAAGGTATTCGGGAGGGGAAGGAGAAGGGGAAGAGGAAGGTGGGGAAATACCTTGCTATTCAGATCTGGTCACCAAACACGGCTAAAAGCCATTTCAAGCAACGTTTCAATTCTGAATGGTGGTCTTTCACCAACGTAAAGGATAATATAAAATAAAACAAACGCTGGATACGTTACAAAGGGAGATCTGAAATAAAAAAAAAATTATCACCAAATACAGACCAACACCGAAACTTAAATCAACACTCATAAAAAAATGAAATGTTTTTCTTTATATGCGTACGTTCCTGGTGAAGGTTGAGTGCAACCGAAACCGGTCGATAATGCATAAATATAAATAAAATAAAGTGCCTTAATACAAAACAATTTTTTTTTAAATTAAACTTTAATGTCAAGCCGCAAAGTGATTGATTTGTTGGATAAAAAAATATATTTGTTGATTAAAAAAAAAAATCTCTTTTAGAACGGAGCGTTAGGTACATATTCACTTTTCAATGGGCTAATTTATGTATACAATCATCACAAAAAATAACCCATGTAACCTAATATAATGGAAAAAAGACGTCTGCCTTTGAAAGGTCAGGTAACGGTTCAGTTTTTTTAAATATAATTCTGTTAATAATTCAACGCCTTTACGAAATTGAATAGATTTGTTGACAAATCTTTCAAAATATTGACAAATACGTACCCAATTATGACAGCAAGAACAAAAACTTTATTCGATGGAACTAAATGCCATATTTAAGTATATTTATTTTCATTGTTTTGTTTTGGATGAAACCCAATTTGTTCTAAGTAAACTGTGGATCAATCAAAGGCACCTACAACTTTATTTGTTGTTGAATAGATACCTTATATTTATATTACAAATAACATAATTTCTTTGTATCACTTCAATGTAATATAAACACTCCGCTTGATTACTCTTGCATACGTGAATATTAAAAAAGGCCACAAGAGAGGTAATATTGTTGTGGAAATTATAAAAATTCTTTAAGGAAAATTGCGTTTGCTGAGGAAGAATTTAATTTAGAAAGATTTAAGGGGAATCTCATACACTACGGATTTAACCATTTTGGACACCGTTACAACCAAAAATAAAAGCCATAATTTCTTCACGGGAAATTTCCGTCTTGCGGCATTGTGAAGCTGCGGTTTGCTATAAAATTTCCTAACGAATCAGGCGTTGGTCAGAGACTAAGCCATTATTTAATTAAATAAACATCACACATTTACCCAGTCGGTAAAGTCGGCACAAGATTTATTTATTACAATGCTGGGTATTGTAACGTAATTATTATCTCCGGTATGTATGCAACATTGCGATTGTCTATTATACAATGTCATCACGTGTCTATGGATTGGATATCCGGGAGAGTCGGCGGTTCAAGATGGCGGCAGACATAACCTGACACGAGCGGTCGAGTTTGAAGTTTTTTTTGTGGGACTAGTTATGTTGATAATTTCCTATTTTATTTGACGCCGGGGTGCGTCTATTAGATTTACCCGAAGTGGGTATGGTTTAATTTATTGATAACCAAATATAAGGTTATGAAACCGAACCGCGCGTGCCTTGTGCGTTGGAGAAGGTCCCTGCAGAGTGGTGAGCGGACGTCGAGGGTCAGTTGCTGAATCAACGTCCAAACAGTGACATAAGGTAGCATCCTTAAATACTTTTTTCTTACCCCACGGAAGCTGTGGCGGATGGCGTTTCCGAAGAGATGTCATAGTCTTCGCTGAAGGTGACCGTGGTGATCGGAAGCGTCAGGACTGCAGCGGCCTTGCTTTTTGCTGAGGGGATGAATCTGACAAGAAGAGCCATAATTTCTTATGTAAACCGTTCGTTAAAACTTAATCCATCTCTTTACTCTCCTCTTTCCTCTAGTAATATAATATTATCGGGGTTTTTGAGTCAATAAAGACCATGTTTTCTTTGTGAATAGGGTTTTTATTTTTTGTATCGTAGTTTACCTCACAACATCCCCGTACCTCATCTATCAATCTCACCCACGAATCCTGAGATACAAAAGAGCACCCGTGTAAGGGAGGTTGCAGTTAAGCGCGTAATCCGCGATGCTACAGTATTTAAAGGTTTTAATTTAAAGTATATATATTTTTAATAATAACTATTTAATTTAAACAGCAGTTTAGTTATAAAAAAGGTTATGCTTGGTAATATTATTATTACGTGTGACAGCTGTTTCGCCTTCTGAAAGCATTATCAAATTGTGGTGAAGCCACTTTGAGACGATCTATTTATATAATTTCTGTATAGGGCCATCGGATGAGGTCGAAGACGATGACGATGATGACTCATCGATTATAGTCTTCGTCTTCTATTTTCCCTACACTCGTAAGTGCACACTGCTGTACTGCGCTGTGTTTCTCCTGCAAGTCTGCATTGTGCAGTGGTTGGTGGGGGTAATGAAGAGGCTCCTTTATTTACATCCGGCTGCGATACCGAGCCTCGCTTTCCCAACCTTCCTTCATTCCGCGCCACGAACACGAAAAGATAATTACGTTCGTTATGTATAGATTAATATTGTTAGATATGAACAAGTAAATAATATAGAAAGAAAGGCTGGACTCCCTTTAGCATAATAAGTAGTTAATAATTTTTGTTAGCTTAGGTTTAAGAATGATGCAAAAATTTCTCCTGTACATTGGGGACCTGATGATATTTCTTGTATTGTGTATTTGAATTTAAATAAACATGCTGGGAGGAGGTAGTTTAGGTCTGAGGGTAGAATGTGGAGAGAGGCATCTCATGAATATTTGTGTTATTCATTGACGATATTGTACTGGATGAGACAATATTCGAACATCCGCATGTTAAAAAGAACCTCCCGATACCTGCTAGGGGTTTACGGTCATTTTCAAACCACTCATTTCAACTCTCGTCCTATCACTCGCCATCCTCTCTTCTCAACTCTATTCACCGACCTTCTGCTTCCTGCCTGTTTTATCTTGAATATTGTAAGACTTTTGCTACACCCTGGACCATCGCCCTTTTCCGCCATTGGATGCCCAACCTAGAGTTCACCAATTGACAAAAGCCGTTCGCAAAGATTCTATCCTCCTTACAACAGTATTACATTCACGCGGCTACTAGCACAGGCCCACTACCGAAGCAACAGGCAAGTGGCGGCTACCCCGACTGACCGCCCCCCCTATTGTACAGTCAATATAGAAGACGAGCTGTCCAATATAATAGGAACTTATTATGAAACTCTTAAAATGTTTTTTATTTTCATTACCAACGCCCTTATTATTTTCCGAGTTAATTGACGGTTATTTGAATGGTTAATACACTGTAAATTTGCCCTAATTTAGAGTTTTATTGTTTAAATTTGACAAAAGGTCATTAAGATTGTTATCTTTGGCGTTTCCAAAATAATTTGAAATGCTAGGACTCTTTTCTTCATAATTATACTAATTGTACATACGTGAGTACGATCTGATCAATAAAATTATAAAAAAAAACTAAGTAGAAAAATATAATAGTACTATTAGATAATAATACTGTATCTACCTGCTGAACTGGCCACTAATAAAAATTCCTATTTAGGCAGCCATTAAACACGTGAATCACAGCAATAGTAATACCATGTGCAAATCCTATATAGTCGCCAATTTTCAGTTATAATTTAAATCTCTTCCCTTTGTTCGGCTAGAAAAGATTATCTCTCTTCATCCATTATTTAAATCATTTTAGTTGTCTCGTGTTCTTATTTATATTGTGGAATTTAATTATAAGTTTTTATAATAGTTATGTAATAAATCAACTCCTGTTAACCATTGGTGACTCGTTTCATTAAGCTACCACACGCTCCTTTGATTTCCATTAGATTAAATAGACTCAACTAAGAATCAATCAAAACATAATAATCAAATACATTAAATCCAAATAATTAATTAATTCAAATAATCATTGGTTTTTAAAGTACGGAAAAGAAATAATTATTCTTTACACTATATTTTATGATTAAGTGTATAAATGAAATAAAAAAAACGCAAAATGGTGAACATTATCAAACAGTTATTTAACGTTCACGGTATTTAATTTTTTTCAAATAAGATATTTATAATTTCTTCAAAAGATTGGTATTCACTCGGAGGCGTCATTATTAATAAATGAATTAAGGGCAAGAGGGACGTCGGAGAGTAATTATTTATTAATCCAAAATAATTATAGTATTATTACGCCATACGATAAAAATAATGTTTTTAAATAGAAAAATATTTATTAAATATTTATGAATTTACATTGGCTTAGTATTTATCAAAATCTAATCAGAAATATTACCTTTTCTGACCGTCCTATTGTATGTTTTACAAAATATTTAAAATACGAATATGATTTTTACAGGGGAGAAAAGTATTTTTAATCATAACCAAAGATTTGTAATTCGCATTACAATGAAGAAAAAAAACATTAAAGTTACGTAGTGTTCATAAAAAAATTAAACCACACAATATTCTTTTTTTTTTTAAATTTATCCCATCGACATGTTACAGAAAAACCTTCACAGCATTTTTTAAGGATATTCATATTTTGAAATATTTTTGTAAAACATGCGTAGAACGGTCAGAAATATGTAATATTTCTGATTATATTTTGATAAATGCTAAGCCCATGAAAATTCAAAAAAACGTAATAAATATTTTTCTCTTTAAAAACACCAAGTTTATCGTATTGCACAATAATATTATAATTATTTCGAATTAATAAATAATAACTCTCCGATGTCCCTCTCCCCGTTAAACAATTTACTTATTTATTTTAATTTAATTTTTATATATTCATGATGAAGAAAGTATCGCTTTCGAAACATGTTGATATCTGTGTATATTAATAAAGTGGTGAAAACAAAGTAAATTTTTAATTAATTTATTTAAGAAATTTATAATTTAAAAAAATAAAAACTTTATTTGCCTTCGCCTGGTTTAAAACCCATAATTTATTAGCCTAGAGACACAGATCTTAACGCAGGCCGTTGGACGTGTCAATACACTATTTTTGCTACCTTGCCCTGTTTTACAATGAAAAAAAACACTTAAAAGAGAAGTTCGATCATAGTGATTAGGATAAAGCAATAAGATCAGAAAGTTCGATTTTACCTTGGGCCCTTTGATGGTTGTGGAAGACAGCTGCTGATGTCTCCTGGCCACCACGCAGGATATCCTGACATACACGTACAGCATGACCACCATGGGGATGAAGAAGGACCCCATGGCGGAGAACACCACGTAGCCTGGGTTCTGGTTGTAGCGGCATTCTCCTCGCTCAATCTCGTACCTGGAAATAGGGGAAGTTTTTAGTTAGTAGCCACCATCCAGGATATCCTGACGTACACGTACAGCATTTCTTGGCTTCGTTGGTGTCATCACCCTGCTTTTAAAATTTCTTAAACATATGATCTATAAATAAATATATATTTTTTTAAAGAAATTCCGTAAATATTACAAAGTGAACAAGGATTATGCCTTCTGTGAACAGAAAGAAAACATCTATAGACCGAAAAGGTTTTTTTTAAATTATTAGTAACCCGAAATGAGAATATTGAAATTAATTTAATAATAAAACACAAAATATTTATTGTCTTTATGCCATAAATCTGAATATTTATTTAGAATTACATGTCTTAAAATAATATGTCACAATTGTTGATTTACGTTGGTTAGGCCGTTAGGGTACCTACCAACTGACAATACGTATTTAAGTACATGGTACACTTGTGTTTCACAATGATAAATTATATTACTTGTGTTAAATTTTGTTGTTAAATTTGCTTTGTTTCCACTATAAAGGTCTATCCCCATCTACCACCACCGCGCAGAGCAGAACAGTACAGTGCAGGAACAGCACAGACGTGAGTATTCACATTACACCGTGCAGCATAACACAGACACAGCACAGAGGCGATGACGGCTGTCAACTAAACTGTCAGCTGAGCGTTGGGGTACGCCACAAAATGTTTGAAGATAATATAATCTTATTCCCATATTTTTATTATTTTATAACCTAAATTCCCTGACCGATTCAATCAATTTACCGTTATCCATCTGCTCGGCTTTAGCAATATCTGCGTGTAATGACGCCAACTGACGAAGATATAGCAGTGCTAACGGTATGTGATCATACTAACTGCGCAGGCGCAGACGTCACAAGCAGCACCAGTGCGTCAAAATAGTCTAGCCGACAACCTCGGCCGGTGCTTGCCCGTACATATGCGGATATGTTACATGCTGTAATATGAAATTTATAATGTAGGCGACTAACGTTGTCATGTCTGTATTGCACTGTTCTGCACTGCGCGGTGCTGGTAGTAGCCGCGAATGAACTTTTTAAAGAAAACATATCTGTGCAAAGGAATTCATCTTAAAAACTTTTACATAAGTTAAAAACGTTACACCTTTTAATATTATCTAATTATCAGAAGGGCAGAATGAAATACTTTTTCGATAGCGAGAATTCCATTGCTCTTTTGGCGTCTGACATTAACGAGCAGTAGTGCCAACATGTTTAAAAAATAAATGTTTTGCTAATAAAATTGAACATAAAGATTGCTTTAAGTGAAGTTATTATTTTATAAATAAATATAATTACATTAAATGTGTGCCTGTATTATGGTGGTAGAGTCTACGATAATTATAATAATTATAATGACAATACCAATAATAAAATTAACAAATTTTTTACATCTCCGTTTCGTTATTTGTGCAGCTGTCTAGTTATCGGTGGCTGACGGATGGTGCTGTGTGCCTGGGTGGTGGTAGGCAAATTCGTCTTGTCCAGTCCGAGTCCAGTCTTCTTCGTATGGTACACGTATCCTTCAACTAACCTCTGCCAGTATGACGAGCTGCTCTCTATTGGGCAATTGGCTGCAGGGGAGATCCTCTGAGGGTGTTGATAGTGAAAGTCAGGGTTGAACGATGCTAGGAATATGGACTGTGAAAAGGATATTTTTTTCCGAGTTTTACAGCGATTGGTTAAAGCATATATTTTTTATTTTTATTTATATAAACAATAATTATTAGCCTGAAACACTTATCCAAATTGAAAAAACCTTCCGAGAAAAGATAAATGTCGCCGACAGGACTCGAACCTTCACCCTTCTGATTGCCGGTCAGATGCTCTACCGTTGAGCTACGTCGGAAACTTTAGTTTATCAATTAATAAAAAAATATTTGACAAGTCAAAGCATTTTTCACCAATAAAATGTAGACATAATTTGTCTCGACGCCATCTATTGAGGGATTTAGCCGTTACAAGCCTTTCTCATACTAATAAAGTTGGTTGTTTACAGGTGAAATATAATAGAAACAGTAATTATTGAATGAAACACTAGTATATATTGATTAACTTGGCGGGTTTGCGATAAGCCGACCGTAGCTCAACGGTAGAGCATCTGACCGGCAATCAGAAGGGTGCAGGTTTGAGTCCTGTCGGCGACATTTATCTTTTCTCGGAAGGTTTTTTCAATTTGGATAAGTGTTTCAGGCTAATAATTATTGTTTGTAAAAATAATTGTTACCCTTTGCGCTATGCACAAATATCTTGTCTTAAAAACTTTAGTTTATCAATTAATAAAAAAACACATATTTTTTAATCAAACAATGATCTCATTGAGGAAGTTTTCCGATTATTTTCTGCCACTATTTATCAGCCATGGCGTAATTCGTTATTTTAATTCGGTCTCTTGTATGGTTTCTACATTGTAGATTGAATCTATTATTAGCTGATGTGTACCCGATCTAGCTCGGGTATAATAATTGATTTGACGGTGAAAGTAACTATCACCAAATAAAGAAACATTCATTTGAATATTTTATTTCATTTCAAACGTTTATTTTTACAAAATATATCTAAATCATAAAGTTCTTAAGTAGGTTCTTATGTACTCGTGTTTTCCATTTTGAAAATTTTCTACCCAAAAAAACCTTCTTCTTTTGAATATGCAATCTGTGGCTAACCAGAGTGTTATATCTATGTGTTAACCTAAATAAAACATGACGGGTTCAATGTTTTTCATACTAATTTTAAAACGTTATAGCACCAGTTTTTTTTGGATTCCATTCAAACTTCTCTCTAAACTTTTCCGGCACTAATGAGAACAAACTGTGCTGTTTTCAGCGAATTAGACCCAGTAATTTTCGAGCAAATCGAGGACAAATAAACAAACACGCTTACATTGATTTTTATATATACTCGTATATATAGATTACGATATCGAAATCTGATAATCTTTATAACATCAGTGTTAAAAATTGGTTATTTGAAATTACATCGTAAAATAGATTATTTACACTTATTTCATAATATATTAACTTATTTAAAATATTTTTTTTTTAAACTTAAATCTAAATATGATTTCATTCCTATCTTAATTGATTTAATTTTACTCATATCTTTACTAAATCTCTACTTTTGATTTTTCTTTCAACGTGCAACTTTATGTTGTTTTTAAAATTCTTCTGTTTCTATTTCTATTTATGTTATCTTAATTTTTTTTATTTCTTTACAAACATGTTGCTATACAACAATATTATAATGTACAACGAATTTCGACTACCATATTACAGGCACCTAGGTTGGTACTTGAAAAAAAATGTTAACTCTGTACCAAAACTTATAAATGAATAAATAAATATATAAAAGGAGCTAGGATATTAGATATTTTAAGAGACTACCATGTATTTCTAAAAAAATATGCCAGACGAAAAATTATTGTTGGCAACAAATAAGCCCCTACTGTAAGTGAATCAAACTGACTAAGTTTCCGAAATTCCTTAGATTAAACCGCGGAATTAAACGAATGACAAACTTCATTTCGAAACTGAAAAGTTTTCCCCGCTAAGACTGAATGAAGAAAATGGTTACTAGCAATCAAAGTGTTTTAAAGAAAGTTAACTTTAAAGAAAACAAACTACCTACCCAAACAGAATCTTAAGCGGCGGAATATTCAGATTAAATCTGTAATAATATACAAGGATTCTTTTTGTTTTTGCTGCGACTTTATCAGGACAGGTTTATTTGGGCTTTTAGTAGCTTACACCGGATTAAAAATTCAAAGATTAAATAAATGTGAATTTTAGATACAGTTTACCGAACGGCCGCCGGTACACCAAAATATAATACTTATATTTCTTAAATAATTCAAATACTTTCTTTTAATCACAAATTAATTTTTAATTTATCACTAATAAATATGGGGAGTCTCATCTTAAGGCCATCCTCAGGCTAAAATTTTAACGAAATCAATCGCTCCTTATGCAGGTGGCGACAAGGTTCAAAATCCCGCTGTACATCGGCTGCATGTTTCGATTTCGGCAAAAAAAAACATCACCAAAATGCGTGTTTTATTCTATTGTGTAAAGTTCAGACATAATTATTAAAATGTTTTACGGTCAAATTCTAAAAAACTTAATTTATCACAGTGAACAATGCGAAAATATGGGAAAAAGAGTTTATAAGTAGGAGATTTTGCGCTTTAAACATTTTTTTAATGTCTCATACTTTATTTTTTTCTAAGCTTATAAAAAGACATACCAAAAAAAATGACGGTTAAATGAAAGGCCAAGGTGTGATCTACTTGCACTATTTAATTCAATTATCTATGATATTTCTAGGCCAACAAATTCTCAAACCGAAAACACACGATTTTGCATTACTTCCCATTGCATCGCCTTAATGGTCTTCGTTATGTTTCTGCCACTCCAAATCTTTCGTATTTCGCTCGTGGCATCTTTTGTCATGCAAATCCTTATTTTCTCCAAGTTGTTCACCGCTTCTAAGTCTGTGAGAGCATTATTTGTGCTTACAAATGTATTTGTCCTGTCGATAACCATTAGTTTTGTTTCGGCTATATATAGGTGAGGCACAATACAAAATAGAATTAGAGGGAGACATGATATAAAATGAAACGGAAGAGTGAGACAGAGATATGCTTATACTCGTATATAATATTTTAATCATTGAAGAAGATAATATTAACACATCCCAAATGAACCACGGAACCGAAAAAAACAACAGAAGTTAAAAAGATTTCAGTCGCATCTGGGACTCGAACTCGATTAGATGTCTCATATAAACAAAAATCGGGTAGGTATATCCGAGACTCTATCCAGATTACAATTGAGTTCTGGATGAAACTTTGCAATCATCACAAGGATAGCAGCCAATAATATGGGATTTATAAAAATGGAGGATAATATTAACAAATCTTGAACATGAAGTATGATATCGGTGTAAATGGCGTAAATTGAACTGGTCTCATTAGTTAAGTTGGTTAAGCGGTTACCTCGGATAGGTAGAGGTTCTGGGTTCGAGTCCCAGATGCGACTGAAATCTTTTTAATTTCTGTTGTTTTTTCGGTTTCGTGGTTCATTTGGGATATCTTTTTCAATGATAACAATATTACAATGAGGTTTACAAACTTCAATAAGTTATAAAAAATAAATCGTATATAATAGATTAGGATAATAAATAAAATCGAAAGAGACAGAGCGTCGAAGGAGGGAGGGGTTAAGAGGAAGTGGGAAATTTTGATTTAATAGGAAATATATCTAATATAGGACTTTGGGACAAATTAAGTTGATTATTAAGAATATTACTATCAATTTTATTGGCTTAGTATTTTTGTTTTATTTAATAATATTTCAAACCACAAAGTAATTGCTTTCTACGAACACAAATTAACATTTCTATTAATTATTAATATTTCATTGTTTTGGTATAGGTGGATACCATTCCATGGTTTATTAAGAACCCACCTGTACAGGGTGTTAGGAGACGTAGGTACCTGACTTACTCTATTTAATAATTACTGGAATCCTAACCTTATTTTGAGTAAAACATGTAGATGAAATTTTGGTCTCCGGTGACATTTCTTGTAGTTTATTTTTTAAATATGTGTTATTTCTAATCATCGAGAAATATAATATTAATCAACCCTAAATGGAATATAAAACAGAAAAAAAAAATAATAAAAAGGTATCAGTCGCATCACCCAGGACCTCTGTCTTATCAACTGAGCTAATGAGACCCGTTCACTTTACGCCATCTTCATCGATATTATACCTCAAATTCAATATTATCCTCCATTAAATTCAATATCGGTATCGGTATCATCCCAGATGCGATGAAAACCTTTTTATTTTCTGTGGTTTTTTCGGTTTCATGTTTCATTTAGGATTAGTTAATATTATCTTCCTCAATGATTAGAAATAATAGATTTAAAAAAAAATAAAACGAAAACTACAAAACATATCAACGGCGACCAAAAACAGCAAAATAATTGATTTTTTTTTACCATTGACGATAATATTAAAAACTTTTAAATTGAAACATGAAACCAAAAAAATCACGTAAAATAAAAAGATAACGGCAGCAGCTGGGTTTCGTGTTTCATTTAGGTTTGTTAATATCATCTTCCTCAATGATTAAATGCTACAATGTAGTTTACAAGCTTCAATAAGTCATTAAAAATAAAGATTGTATTATTTGAATTAAAAAATAAATATTTCGTTACTTGATATGCAGTCGATTAACCACCCACGAGGTGATTTTTAGTTGAATTTTAAAAGAATATTTCTAAATAAGGTCAGGAAACATTGATTAAAGTAAGTCAGGCACGTCGATTATATAACACCCTGTATACACACTTATGCGTATTGATAATTTCATATCGTAAGACCTTCGTAGACTTTTACATCACATGCCACAATGAAAAAAACATTCCTCAAATCAGACAAACCTCTTGTGGCTTTCCCAGACATTTGAAATTCTGTAAATCGAGAACTGCTAATGGGTTTGTTTCCTGTCAATTATTTGAAGCAATGGATGCTCCATTTGCTTGACTTGTCAAGGATCTATTGACATTTGGTGTACATTCTTCAAGGCGGCGTATTTGTGAAAGGAATTCAATAATGCTCTTACAGCCGACATGAATTTACAATGTACTCAGTTCGGTTTACTGTGGTAAGAGTAAAATTAAGGATGTTTTCATGAAACCGGATGACCTACTAAAATTTACCAATGGCAAACTTTTTAAAATCGAATATGTGAATCAGCAAACACAAACACTATCGCTTCACAAAAATAGAAAAAAACAATTTCTTCTAAATATTTCAAATTAACCAATCATCTCGCCGTTTCCAAGCTGGGGTAGGCAGAGAGGATAGAACGCTACACAACTTTGTCTCGGCACATTTTCCTTACTTTATTCACAATCACACGTACTCTTCTGTTATTCTGACTCTTGACATGACTCGACTCAAGTATTTGATTAAGTCTTACTCGGGCATCTCCGACTTTTTCTACCATTAACTTCCGCGTTATATACCATATTCTGCTTACGATCCTTTCTTCGTTTATCCGCTCTACTTCCCCAAACCCTCTAGGCCCTTTCATATTTTTTACAATTAGGTTTACATCAGTCTTGCATTTTTTCCAGATTTCCTCATTTTTGACAGGATCATACAAAGTTTAACCATTCATACGCTTTAGAGATCTCATTTATATAGCATTTATTCTTTCAGTTTTTTTTTTAAATCTGAGTTCTACAAAAGAGTCCCAATTGCTCCCAGTCTTCTGGAGTCGGTGAGACTATAGCATCCCCAAATGGGGTATGTTGCAGGGGGGAGAAGATGGGGGGAGAGGAACGCGAGAAAGTACCTGGCTATTCAGATCTGATCACCAAACACGGCTACAGCTATTTCAAGAAACGTTTCGATTCTTAACGGTGGTCTTTCACCAGGACGATTCTGAAATTATCTACCACCCTGGAACTTTCCGAAAATATACTATATATATTTTTAAATGTCTAAATTGTGAAATAACACACAGTTAATCAAATTAAATTTACTTGAACACACCTGGATTTGAATTCGAGACCTCCGGATTCGTAGCCAAGGGTCGTAACCACTCAACCGCGGAGGGTGTCACTTTCCAGTTTACTTTCATCTTCCTTTGCCATTTCCATTCCAAACTGCCATACAACCAGCGTTGGTATTAGCACTCAATTAATAACTGTTATCTTATTTATTTTTAATTGGTGTTAATTGTTTTAATTCCCCTATTTATCGAGATTCCCACATTTGCCCCTCTTTAAATATCAAGTTTTATATAAATACTAGCTGATGTGTAACCGACTTTACTCGGGATCACGTCTTATTTTTTAATAAAATTATGGAGTTGCGAATTTTTGCTTGTCGTTTGGTGCCAAAATTGATTTGACAGCGAAAGTAATACCTTGTAATGATTATTATTATCTCTAAACATAGAAACAATAAAAAAAGTTTACCCAATTCGAAAATTTAATTTTTCAAAACATATCTAAATAATAAAGTTCTTAAGTAGGTACCTACTTGCGTTTTCGATTTTAAAAATATTCTACCCAAAAAAACCTTCTTCTTTTGAATTTGTAATCTGTGGCTAACCAGACTGGTATGTCTATAGGCAGGTGGGTTCAATATTTTTCATACTAACTTTAAAACGTTATAGGAAAAGTATTACATATTGGATTTCAATCAAACTACTTTTTAAACCTTCCTGGCACTAATAAAAACGAACTGTGCTATTTTCACCGAAACCGGTCAAGTAGTTTTGGAGAAAATCGAGGACAGCCAGACAGACAAACATTCATTTTTATATATTAATTGTCTATGTGACATTACGTCCATCCCCTATAAAGCCCATGCGATTAGACCATCAACGTGCCAAGTTGATTTTTTTGATTATCAACATTTTAAAAATGATCGTCACTATCTAAAGTTGTTCTTTGAGAACCACTGAGGCCACTACTAAATATGAATGAAAACTCACGAAATAATTCAGTAGACTATTAATATAACTCTGATGTTCACACGACCAAAACAATATAACACATTTAAATAAGTCAATTAAGAAAACATTATCATTTAAATGCGGGAAAACACATTAAGTACCTCACAGAATAGAACTTTTAATTATTTTCTAACTACGTCGGTTTTACCGGTAATAAATCATTTTAAACACCGTGAAAATTGGAATTTGGTTGGAGTAAATAAAATCATATAAGTGAGTCGTCGCGATGTCGCTTAACAGTAGTTTGAAAATGGCCTTGAACGCCGAAACAGCTGTCATAATAATAAAAATTAAAAATACTCGCAGGACTTAATAATAACATTATTTAAATTTGATTTAAATTAAATATCTAAAAAAAAATATGTGTTTCTACGAATTAATCACAAACACAATAAATAAGTATGGTATCAATAATAATGATAATAATAATTATATTGAAATACCGACTCTAAGAAGGATAACGCACGCAACACGGTGTCACTTCTACATAGGGCCTCCATGGTCGAGGGGTAAGGCTCTCGTCTACGAATCCGAAGGTAGCGGGTTCAAATCCGGGCGTGCGCAAGTAAATTTTATTTAATTAATTTGTCTTGTTTCACAATTAATTCATTTAAAAACAATATACTATATTTTCGCATGTTCCAGAGTGGAAGATACTCTCAGTATCTCCCTTGTAAAAGACCACCATTCAGAATTGAAAGGTTGCTTGAAATGACTTTTAGCCGTGTTTGGTGACCAGATCTGAATAGCCCGGTATTTACCCACCTTCCTTTTCCCCTTCTCCTTCCCTTCCCCAATACCTTCAGCCTCACAACTATGGGAATGCCATAGTCTCACTGGCTCCAGATGGTTGGGAGCAGTTGCGACTCTTGTGCGGTATTCATATAATAAAAAAATGTACATAAATACACACTACACCATAATCTACATTTCTGTGCTGTTGGCTACAAGGGGAAGAAGCGCAACACGGAATAATACCCCAAAAACAGTCCAAGAAAAAAATAATAATGTACAGCCCTACTAAGCTAAGTGTTCGGGTATTTTAGTCTCTCCCATACAAGTTTCGTCACTAGTCACACGTATTGTTATTGCGAAATCAAATGAAAAAAACAAATATTTTGTTTACCTTCTTTTTGAATAATAACTACAAGGACGGGCGTTAGTAAATACTTAAGTTCTATACCTACTCACAGTATTCTAAACGACATCACTTAAAAACACCCGCATAACTTACTAATAGTTCTATAAATATTTTGTTCTCTTACATATGCAGAGTAATATACTGAATTGTGTTTATATTTAATTTTAATTGTTAAAAATAACGAAGCGAATCAATACAGTAATCAAAACTGTCAACAAGCGTAAAAAATGTCATGAGTAAAAAGATGTTTCTAATGCATCGTCTAAATCCTAATTATTAAAATATTTATTTTAGTATTAAAAAATTAACTTTTGTGTCCATTATAGATGCATTTCAAATCTATTTGTTTTCATTTTATGCGCCAAAAACATCTTCCAAATGACTGGCCTAGAAGAATGCGATAGCACTACAAATTCTTATAGCCCTTTCTCGTTCTTTCAACATTTTATTTTTGCGCCTAGCCGCTTATATCTTCCTCATTTTGCACTGCATATTTCTGTCTCCTTTTCTCACCCTTTGTAAAATTTTCCTCCGAAAAAAATATATCTACGTTCTATATAAAGTTCAAATACAAAAATACTAGAATCATTCCAGAAAGCGTTCCTCCGACGATTCACCAAAAGTCCTTGGTTCCTCAGGAATAGCATAATTAACACGGCCTTGAAAATTCCTCGACTCCGAAAACATTTTACTCCAAATTAGTATCGAACTCGAATCCCTTCATCTCCAACCTGGGCCGTTGTACCCCCAGCACCGACCCCCTCCATCTCCGACCAAATTCCATCTTATACCCTCCATTACCTTACTTAGTGGGCTTAAATATAAGATTGCTATCAGAAAGTGCCGCTAACACATAAAAAACAGTTTAAAATTCTTTGAAATAAATTATATAAAAGCCCTACAGTAGAAATAGATGGCCCGCTCACTGGGTAGAGAAGATTATCTCCACATTTATGCACCTCTAACTACAGTTGACACAGGAAAAGGGAGAAATGTTCCCTGGCAGTGTACACAAAAAAAAATTAGAACACAATATACATGAAATGAGAGGCGCAAAAGTTTTTTTTGCGCCGTCAGTAACGCCAGTAGGGTAGGGAACTCAGATCATAGAACATTGATCTGTGGTCAAGTTTTATGGGTTCGATTGTCATCCGAGAAGGTATAATATGGATTCATTTTTTTGCATAGGCCGCAAATTTATGGAATGGAAATCGCCCGCTTGGAGTGGACTGCCCCAATTACGTTTGCATAAGACCGGCCTTGACCAAGAGACATGTACATACCCAATGCTGGTTAACTTCATACTAAGTTCATACTGTCAAAGGATTGCGGTTAGACACAGGTGAAAGCATAATGGGCAGATAGCCCATTGGAGTACCTCTAGACGGTCTCTTACAATATATCTTAGGAAGAATATAAATATGATGATGCAACCTAACAGAGTTTAACGATCACGGTATATTTTATCAAAGATTTTAGAATTTTTATTAATTTATTGCATTATAATGTTCCTTTACTAATTTTTTAACATAATTACGAAAACTTACTTTAAAAAATTCTCACACTTACAAAAAACTAATAATAAAAAACTAAACAATCTAATTTATAATCCATATATAAAACCATGTACAATGTGACCTTAGAATGGGGTACCCCAGTAACGTCACATTTTTTGCGACTTTTGTAAAAAAATTATGAAAAAAATAAAAATAACGAATTAATTCTTCATTAATTTTTTTATTTATCATGACAACACAGATGTGTTTAATTTTAAGAAAGAAGTGACGAAATGTGTGTAGTGTAATTTTTAAAATTGTAATTCTTAATTGAAGATTGCATTTTTTTATATATAAGAAAATTCATTTTGTTTGTATTAGAATATACCGTAAAGGCTGAAAAACTGTGCCTACTCGAAGAAAAATCAACCACGAAAATAATTTTAATATAATTGAAAATTGCGACAAATTTCGCAATAAAGCATCCTTTTCATGAATTTGATAAGAAACTTGTACGTTAATTCATACAGTTGGCCGCCATCAGCTGTGGATTTCAAATATTTAATGCACATTTCTTGTACCAGAACTTTAAAAAAAAACTACACACAGTATACATTTGATCACTGAGCAATGCACGCTACTTGAACATACGTACGCAACCATTGTTTATACGTGCTAATTTAAATTAAATAAATAAAATAAATTTAATGAATTGTTCAATATGCCTGTGGTAAAACTCCTTCAATTGAATTATTAGAAATATGCGGTACATAATTTATATTATTATTACTTTATCTTTTATTAGGATAAACACAATGATAGATATTTTTTAAGGTTTACAGAAGATTTAAAAAAAAGTAAGTTTAATTTTATAAATGAAAATAATAATAAAAATGAAAAAAATAAAGGACGAAATAAAATAAATAATAAGAACAAAGATAATACATAGAAGTGACTTTAAGGTATTAATTTAAAGGTGCATAGAGGTTAGGCTGTATGTATATGTAATGTTTTGGTAGTTTTATAATTATGGTAAAAGTAAACATAAAAATAAAAATATATTTGCAAAATGCCCAGAGAAAGAGATTGAAAATTGATGTTATGTCTGAGTATTGATTTTACATTATTTAATTAGCAATAATGAGCAACAATTCAATGTTTTATTTCATGTCGAAATTTAGTTTGTTTTATTTAATTTAATTAATTTATACATTTAAGTTTACAAAATAACTAATTATAACTTATATACTATTACATGTAACTAATTATTGTACCAAATATAGCTGATGATAACATAGATTTTTCTTGCTCAACTTAATGCGGTTTTTACAATCTATTTTCAATTTATTTATTCGTGTAATTTTGATTGGGACCGGCAGAGCATTATAGCATTTCATCCCTTTCTAAAATATACTGTTTTGCGTATTGGCTTTGTTCTTTTTTGGTAGTCTAATATCCTTACATGTTCTTGTACCATAATATGTCTCTGAATGTCCATGTTATGTATAATATTGTTATCCAAACATTTTGGTAACAAGTTGTTTCTAATTTTATGTATAAAAATCATTGCTTTTAATTTCAGCATTTGTTTCACTGTTAGTCAGTGTTTCTATTTATCTAGTCGTAGTGCATAACTCGGATGCTTGTATTAAAAATGCATTTGTTCAAAATACGTTTTAGAAAATGGAGTTTTGTAAGTAAGAAATATTAAGGAGTTTGGAATAAAATGGTGTCGATTCTAAATTGGGCGGTTATTGAGATAAATGATGATGATACTGACCATCCCAGCATGGGCGGACTCGTGATAGCCAGCGCCACCGCCCACACGGCCAGGATCATGAGCAGGGCCAGGCGCTTGGAGCGCCGCCGGCGGGAGTACTTCAGCGGCTGCGTCACGGCGAGGTAGCGGTCCACGCTGATGGCGCACAGGGAGAGGATGGAGGCCGTACAGAGCAGCACATCCATCGAGATCCATATGTCGCAGAGCACCCAGCCCAGACGCCATGTACCTGAAATTTAAAAAAAAAGCTTGTCAGTTCAGTAGAAAATAAATAAATTGATCAGGTGCCACAGGTGTCCGCGCCTCCCTCTACAGCACAGAACAGTGAGGAGTGGAGACACCTGGTTCATCAGGACAATAGTTGAAGTAGGGATCTTTGGCGATGAGAGAATGAATGAAGTATACTGACAATTATGGTGATATGAGGCCCGTTCAAAAAGTATACGACCGGTATATGAGTTTATCAAGTGAAAACAAAATAAGCACATATTATCCCCCGTTGGGAAGGTGAAGGGTAATTTGCATGGGGAAGAAATAGGCGAACGTATACATATTAATGTAATTATTGTAAATTGCCCAGGACTCTGTGGGTGACACGTTAGTGTTTTGTAAATTTATTTCTTTTAATCTATTACGGACACAGAATTTTTTTTACTGTGTCTGTCTCACTGGGATGCCTGTGATGAGGCAAGCTAGTTTACAAATATATTCATTTTTTCTTTAATTTAATTACGCGTTGTTTTTAGACAAATTGAGGGTACGGGTAGAGGTGGAGGTAGGGATGGGGGTAGGGGTAGGGGTAACACATCACAACCTAAAAGCTTTAGTCCAAACCATTAATAGCCCCGGGTATCGCCGGGTGCTTTAGCTAGTAATGTTTTAAAGTAGAACAGTTTTGTGTTCATCCCTAATTTTATTTGTCAAAGGCTGCTCTCACACTACACAATCGTAAGCACATATTGCAGATATCCGTTGAATGGTCCATGAAACCTTTTGAAGATGCTTTAAAAAGATTGTAGCCTCCTACAACAGGTTTCGTGTGAAAACCTAAGGGTCGATTGACCATTTCAAAGGATTACTTTTTCCCGAACGTGGATCCGAAAATTTAACATGCTATTTTTTTCTTCTTTTTATTATTCGCATTTACTTACACATTGATTTTTATTTTAGGGAATCAGCGACGCTGTAACGAACGAAATATCTTAAATGATGTTATGGAGAGGACGAATAAAAAATATCTGATTTCTGATTTCAAGGCTGTTAAATCCGGCTCGAAGGACCAATGTCATAATAATAATAATAATAGTGTTTTATTATTATTGTTTTTAATAACAAATACAAAATAATGATATACTCACCGGAATTTCATGTGCTGAGGATTTCATATGACAAAAATATGAATTTTAATTGGTCACCATGAAACAGGCAGCCGCCTAGTATGGTGATCTAATGCATCTACTCCATGTAAATATCTCCATTAAATATCATGTATTTTATAAATAAATTTTTATAAATAAATTATATTAAATTCGTGTGATGAAAAAAATAAATAATTGTAAGGTGAGGTGTTTTTAGCGCAGATAAATAGTTTCGGTTTTAGTCTGTATTTGGTGTTAATATACGAGTACGTATTTTCTATTTAAGATCTCCCTATGTAACGCATTCGGCGTTTTATTTGATGTTTAAATTTATTATTTATGTTGTGATTTTTGAAGGAGAGTGTGATTCTGTTGTAGATTTTAGTGTCATAACATGAAAAGATTTTTTATCCAAATGTTGTGTTTGTGGTTCCTTGTTGGATATATTTTTGGCAGTGAGATCTATTGTTTCTGAAATGCGTATTTTTTGTTATGTCGTGCTTTTGTATTTATGAATGTGAAGTAGTATTGTTTTAGAGTATAATTGTTTTATTGACATAGCGTTAAGATTGTTGAAGATTTCGTCAGTGCTGGTTCTTACACGGACTTGAGGTATAATTCTCATCCACACCAGTAAGTCTTCAATTTGCCCAAGGATGTAAATCTTGGACTTGTGATTGATGGATTGAATATGTTGAAAAAATCTTATTGTCAGAATGGGTGATTGTTAACTCGTTGAATGAAAACACTATCGTTGCTAACACTTTTTATATATTTTGGCGATTAATACAATCACGTTTTAATAAGGCTTGAATATCTTTGCAGAAACATAAAATAGGCGGTTTTGTTACTTGTGAGAAAAGACGAATGAATTATGCAGTCGATGTTGTACATAACATTGAAATTTAAACCATGTAAAGGTACAAAGACTTGAATTTTGGAAATTGCCTATTTTTGGCTGCGTTCGCTGCACTGAGTTGAGAACTGATATCTACTGTGACAGTGCAGCGACACACATTAAAATTATTGAAACAATTAATAATATTGGATGAAAAATACAAATAATGAAATTGATAATCTTGCTGTAATATTAAACAATTGGTTTCATTAGCGATTGAGGCCAACTATAAAATAAAAATATAAATAAATTAACTTCTCGTGTGTTTAATACGTGCGGTATTGATAATGGGCTTGGTAAAAGCTTCAGCGTGACCATCCAATATGTATAATCCTATTTAAAGACTTCTCGTTTGATGGTCAATTGGAGGCTAATGGCCGGAATATATTGGAATGGAGGAAGCTTAGTGGCCTTTGGGAAAGTGGTCCAATATTTACTATGATATCATCAGAATCAGGTGTGGTTGATTCTCGTTAATTTAGCAATATTTTAAAGTATCATGGTTATTAGATTGTGGCAAATTTTAATTCAACATGAAATAATATTAAATATTTTGGAAAGTCGACCATTTTGTAGATAGGCTTTTTAATAATGTAAATATTTTTTTAATTCACGGTTGTCTTTGCAATGATTCGACCGTTCAATGGCTGAGTTTTCGTAGCGTCTGGGTTCCGCCCAGGTAAATCCTCCATCACGATACAAGCAACATTTTCCGCTTAGCGTAGCAGGAGATTTTAAAATGTTGTCGGGTTATTCGTAACCCGGAATGTTTGTTTTCCTTTAAAAAAAAATGATGAGGAATTTAATTTTAATGTTTGTCATTTGAACACGTTGAGTAGATGTTTTAAATTTTTTTTTATGTGAGTATTGCACAATAGTTCCAACCGTCATAATAATAATAATAATAATTGGATTACTTTATAGCGCCGTTTTTGTTTGAAAATCAGCTCAAAGGCCTCAAGCCTAAATAGTAAGACAGTGGCATCCCCAAATTTTCTCCACTGTGGGTAAGAATGTGGCTCTGTAAATGCGACTTTTGTGAAAATGAAGAGTTGCATACGGAACATGAAAACGATTTTTGGAGCCAGCGAGACTATGGCATGGGGAATGTTGTGAGGCTGAAGGTAGAGGGAATGAGAAGGAAATAGAGAAAAGGATGGTAGGAAGATATGAAGTATCTGGGTATTCAGATCTGGTCACCAAACACGGCTAAAGCCATTTCAAGCAACGTTTAGATTCTAAATGGTGATCTTTCACCAGGGTAATTCTGAAAGTGTTTTGCACTCTT